>JAFEMH010005600.1:0-156825 GCA_022495995.1 Adenophora triphylla var. japonica | reverse complement strand
TCCCCGAGGGAAAAGCCATAAAACCACTTCTCGTAGTGGGTAGTACAGAAGCCCCAGGCTTTACGTCACAGTGAAGTGTACTTGGGACTCCGAGCCTATCAAGGAACCCCGGTACAATCAAATTCTACCAGCCTTTAAAGATGGAGAGTCGACTTTCGAGACAAGAAGGTAGACCAAAAGAAGGTGTCGAAAGCCAAGAGCTTGGGCAAGCTCCCCGAAGCAAAGGTTGGGCCTCCTCTTCATTACGATCATTTTAGTGAGGCAACCTCGTGCAAGCTAAGCGGTACCAAGGACCACTCCTCTTGTGCGTCACTCCAAGAAAGGGCGCGAGAGTTGATGACTCGAAAGTCCACAATGGTCCCCTGCTGGGTCCTCGTATCCGAATGCTAAGAGCCCCGATGCAAGTGATCCTCGAGAATCGGGTTACTAGCGTGTGACAATGATGCCAACCGGTTTCCGCCACAACCTCAACCATCTCCCCGCCTCACGACCTCGTACCTTGCATGACAGCGACTCCTTGGCCAAGCTTTGCGAATCTCTGGGGTATTGACGTGATAGGGAAGATAGCCTCTAAGTAGTGAAGCAATGGGCATGAATTTGTGTTAGTAGCCGTCGTGGAAACTACTTCACTTGCCGAGTAGCAGAGGCCAAGTCCTACCAAAGGTCCTCACTTCCCAAAGTTAAGGTGACCCAGCTTTATCCAAGGAAAACATAATGTGTAGATACGGGGTGCCCAATAGAGATCATTTCTCGATAATGGGTCGCACTTTGGAAGGAAGACTGCGATAGGGTTACCGTCCTGCAAGTCGTAATCACTCGCCACAGAGTCATCCCCATACGGACATCTCGCACTAACGGAGCCGTGGAAGCCTGCTAATAAGACGCTCGAATCGCGGATCATCCGGAGAAATGGCCACCCGTGATCGTGATTGGCCCGAAAAGCCGCACCTGGCACTGCGGGGCTGCGTAACGTTCCGGCTCGTAAATGTACCTACAGTGGAGAAACTCCTTTTGCCCTAACCTACTGGGATGGAGGCGGTGTTACCACGAGGTAGTTGGAAATCCCGTCACACAAGTGGTCCTCCCGGAAAACAAAGCTGTCAACGAAGTAGAATGGCTACGTAGCCGGCATGATGAGGTTGGCCCCGCTCGATGAAAGAAGGCTAAAAGCCATGGGAGCACACCCGAGCCTACCCGAGAGGTGAATGGCCGTGAGCATTTCCGACAAAAAGGTCAAGGCCAGTGGACATCAAAGAGGCGACTTAGTGTTGAAAGTGAAGCCCCTACCGCAGACAACCCCACAGAGGGAGGAAAATGGAAACCCGTTTCGGGATCGGCCCGTACGTGGTGCGTAAGATACCTATCTGGGAGGAGCCATGAAGCTTGGAAGACACCGGACGGCAACTCCCTTTGTCCACTACCAGCCAACGGTGATAACCTCCGAAGGTACTTATGTCTAAGAAATAAAAAAAAAAAAAAGAAAAAAAAAAGAGAAAAAATAATAAAAAAGAGAAAGAAAATCTTAGTGCAAAAGAGTAATACCACTAGGCCGAAAACCCAAAAAAAAGGGCGGTCTAGGCTCAGTAAAACAGTGGTCGCACATAAAAAAAAAAAAAGAAAAAAATCTTGGTGCAAAAAAGAGTAATGCTTACCGCCTAGGCCGAAAACCCAAAAAAAGGGCGGTCTAGGCAAAAAGCAGTGGCCGCACATAAAAGAAAGTTCACTGTAATGAACTACGAAGACCCGAGCCCCTTAGTCTTTTCTTGTAAAGGGGAACGTGAAAGTGGGCGGCCATATATGGTTCCGGTCTAAACAATAAAAAAGGGCGATTAAGTGCTCCATGAAATGCGTCCTAAAACAATAATAAAGGATATTCAAGTTTTCATAAAACGGGTCCTAATCAATAAGATATTTGAAATTTCCATGAAATTGTGTCTTGATTAATTTCTAAGATAATATCTCTTTGTTCATTACAAGTTAAAACTTAACTTATTGATGAGTTCAAGCACTGATCTACTCTTGACTCTGCTTAACCTCCGCTACAAAGATATAAAAATACAATAAAATGCCTAATAAACTGTTTGTGTTTGCAAAATGGCAATAAGGGAATACTAAGAAAAGATCTGTCGACCTGTCAATTCACTCGAGTCTTCTTTTGGTCTTTTTCTCTTTACCTCGACCCCGTCGAGTTTTCTTTTCTCTCTTTCTTCTCCCAAGATGTCGGTCTCCTCTCAATCCCGATCTCCCAGTATCCTCACCGGGAGCCTCCATCAAACCTTGTGAGCAATAAGTGCTCCCTCTCAATACGGGCACGAGTCCTGCACTTCCTCCCTCTCGAGCCTCGCCACAGCGGAGCGACCGTCGAAGCCTCTTATATCGAGCCTCCATATCTTTCGATAAGGTGTCACCCAGGACCGGTTATGGTGACTCGCCTTAGCTTCGTCTCCCTCGAGTCCTTCGAGTCACAGCTTCACCCCCAATAAAGCCTCGACGCCTCTCCTCCCAAATATGACTCTGGGAAGTCGCTCCCATCTCCCTCTCGTACTCTCAATCCAAGTCATCGTAGTCAGCATGGTACTCTTCCACACGCTCCCCGAGAATGGCCCCAGGTGGGAAAGCGAAAGATATCGTCCAAGCCCTCTGAGAAGAATGAGAAGCTGGTCGGATCTCTCATATCTAATGGCACCACCTCCATGGTAATGGATGTCCTCCCGACCGCCCAACGGCCCTGTGGGCCCCGAACTCGCTGGATACAGCGAGTGGTATGTAGAAGGATGACTACCGTAACCCCGGAACTCCTCACCACATAGGACTCCCGAAATGTCCTCCTGTCCGCAACTTCTAGTGAGGTACCCACCGGCCACCTGAATATCCGAAGTGGATAACCTAGCCATCATCGCCTCCCATACCCCGGTCCTCGCTGTCGAGGTAAACCCCTCCAGGAAATCACCCAAGGGCACCGAGCCTAAGAAAGCCCTCGCAAAGCCCCGAGCCTCTCCAGGCGGCCTACAAAGTCAACACGGCCGGACTCCCGCACCTCATGAAACGATCTCCTCTAGCCATCCTATCAATACCATGCACGATGGTCTCACCCAAAACCAATGGGACAATGTCCTTCCCACTCGCAATCCCTAACCATGTCCAAGCAGACCACCGCATTGCATCCCTAGCGTACTTCGGTGAGCGAGAGAAGAGAATATGCGAGGATAAATGCATCCATAGCCACCGTGGTTGTAGCCATATCCGGGGACCCGAACCTCGCCGGGATATCGAAAAGGTCAATCACGTCCGAGCTATCATCATCCCCTCACCTTCCTCCCCGGAGATATCTGCGTAAAAGATGCCAACTTTGCCGCCACCACATGACATCTTCGGACAGAGGAATAGATATAGCCTCAATTTCTGGACCCCAAATCAAGGCTCGGAAGTCTTCATAGGTTGGGACAATCTCATTGTAAGAAAAGCAAGAAACGTGTCTTCGGACGTCCCAAAACCTTGCCGCCGCTTCCTCAAAAGGTCCCAATCGGGCGGGAGATCCCTCAAATGCCATAAAGATTTGATCTTGAAGGTAGAATCGAATAGCCCCTTGTGAGATTGAAAGTTATATCTCACCCAAGATTGAAGATCGGATGTAAAGCTAGTCTTCCTTTTCCCTTTGCAATCTAACGGGCTTCTCCATTGCAAAATGATCAAAGTTGATGTCTTTAGGTCAAATATGTGCTTTGGGAACCGGGGACAAGTCTAGAGTGAAAATGAAATGAAGTGGCCAAGCCTTGATTTTATTCTAAAAATAACTGTACTCCTGCATGTAACCGTGAGCCGCACGGCTTCATTTGCTCAGGAGACCGGACCGCACGACTTCATTTGCTCGATGTGAGAAAATCTGCAGCAACCAAGTTGCTGCCCAAAGGGAGTTTTCACCCCACTTTTCCAACAAAAACCTGTACAAAAACATATCCAAACACTAACCATGCGGTTATGTGTCATCACAAATCATTTTGGCCCGCCACCCTAATTCCAAGCAAAAAGCTGCCTCGAGGCTCAAGTAATATGTAAATTCATAAAGCATAAATTTAAAAAGCAAATAAAACATTAATACATTGTTTTCGCCCCATCGACGCCCAAATAAAGCAAAAAATAAACAAGTTGTGCATAAAATTGTTCATTGTTTGTGTAGCGTTGTGAGGAAAATTTCATCTTTTCATCTTTTTGAGTCGCCACCTATATTATTCGTTTGGAAACATAGGAAAACCATTTTGAAAGAGATTTGGGTTCGGGGCTTAGGTTATGAAATGGGTAGGTCAAGGAGCATCCATTTCATCCAATCCGGAGATCGGTCTTGCTAAAGAAAAGAGAGGTTTTCAATCTTTTTAATAAAATGATTAAAGAAAACAAGTAAACCCTAATCAATTTCTTGATTAGGAATGTCGGATTGTATGCTTCGAGATCGCCTTCATTGACTGAAGGGACTCTAGGTTAATCCTTTTGATGGGATTACACTACTCTAAAATCAATAGAGAGGTTGAGAAGAGAAGTGAAAGTTAAAGGATGATTACCTTTTGAGGAGAGATTCGGACAGAGTTTCGACTCAAGTTTAGAGTTGAAACTTGATACGGACAGAGCTTCGCCTCGATCCTTGATTTGGATCTTGATGTGGACGGAGCTTCGCCTTGGTCCTTTGATTCGGGCTTCGATGTTCGTTAATCAACAATGTTGATGAACAAACTTTGGGAGTTGTTCTCAGGAGTGATTTGAAGGAGTCTTTCGTGGAAAGAAACCAACAAATTGTGTGTGTTGCAGGTGTTTTCTTGATCAAGGATCAGAATTGTCGACCTCCGAAACAACGAAATTCATCCAAAGATTTATAGGAGGTTGGAGAGGTGAAGGTGGAGAGGTAAAATCCCCTAGGAAAGTTCCGTAACCCGCCCGATTGGATACCCAAATTGATAAGGTTTTATTCAAAAAGAGAGTTTGAAACGGAGAAGGAGAGTTGATTTCTCGCACATCCTGCCGAGGGGATATCTCGCGCGAGATATGATATCTCGTGCGAGATAACTAGTCTCGATGACTATTTTTGTCCTCTTCGCTTGTTCCGTTAGTCGTATTAGGTCCAAAACTAACGAGGTTAGTTAGAAACTTAACGAAACATGACGAAACTGATATGCTTTCATCAAAACATAAAGGAGAGATGAAGAGTAGTGTAATCATGTAATTATGAGTTCAGAATGGGGTGTCTACAGTTTGTTTTTCCTCCTAAATCGATTCTAGAGACCTCCTAGGCCTCCGATTCCTCCTCATCACTGCTCAACTCATAAAGGCTCGCCTCTCTCATCAAATCCTCACTGTCGCTCACGTCAGAAAGATGAACATTCACATGTTCATATTCCGCTAGATGCTCAGATGCCGGCATTGGGTCCTCGTCCCCGAGGCATGGCGCTAGAGGAGTACTGGCCAATGAGGTGGATGTCGTGCCCCCATACATGCCTCCTTTTGCGCACGAGGCTCCCGCACATTCGCTGCAGCCTTTGAAGCGCAAAACCAGCCTTCTTCAAAAGTGGGACCGGCATACATCTTTCCAAATTTCCTATTCTCGCCCGACCAAGCCATCGTAAGTGCGAGCCGGAACCCGAGAAAAAGAGAAGAAAATCTCGAAAATCTCGTAATTGCAAAAAGCAAAGAAGTCTAAAAAAGGGGAAAGACCCTAAAGTGTACTTACAAAACTGCGCGCAAAGTATACCGGCTCCCTAAATGTCTGGGACAGTATCCCGAACCTCCTCGGTACCCATTGACTACATAAGAAAGATGAGCGGTGAGGCACGGCGGCCGCAGGCTCGGCCTCCCATATCCCCGAGTGACGCCCAGCCTTCACTAGCTTCGTGGCGTCCTCGCCGCTCCACAAAAGTAGCATAAGGGGTAGCCATGTCAAAATACTCCTCGGCGGCCATGCTCGCTCGATATCTCGCTATCTCATCCGCCTGAAGCCAATCTCGGGCCGCAGATCCGTCTTGGAGGATCATGAGGGGTAATGGCATCCAATGGAGGGATATGGGCCATGCCGCTAGAAAGCGGTCCCCCGGATAGATGACATCACATGTCAGCCTGGTCAACCATCACCTCTGCCTCGTCGCCTCCACGGCCTCTCCTAGCAAAATCTCTGGATACCTTCCCCAAGGGTAGAAGTCCACTCCATCGTGCCCATCCCTGTTGATGACCGGTCTAACCATCTTGTAGTCAAAGGTGATCCGGGTCTTCCCGGTGAACTTATCCCTCGCATCTGTCTCCAGTGGATCATAGCGGGAAAGATGGTAGCATCGCTCTGTTGGTTCCACCTGAAAGAACCCGATCACCTCACAAAACTGCACTCCGCATGTTCAAAACATCAAAAGGTCATTTTCTCTCATAAAAAGTCTCAAAAGACAGAAAGTAAAAGAGAGAAAAAAGAAAGTGAGACTACCTCGAGAGCAAAAGAGAAGCAATCCATCGGCAAACTTCCTTATTCCATTGTACATGCATCCAGGGAAAAGTAAAGCTCCGCCAACCCGGCCTCGCCCAAGCAGACCGTCCCAATCCCATCAACATCCTCCAAGGAGTCAAGAAGGCAAGTCATACTGGCGTCCCTGGAGTGCAAGTGGCAAAATGGTGACCGACAAGCATCAACCACACAAAAGCCCTCGCAGTGCACACAAGGTGGCCACCTCATTAGCAAGGCAAATTCGCATGCAGCTTCCGGGATCACCACTCGACATTCCTAGTCTCCATCCCGAGACCATTAGGAATAAGCTCAAATCTAACCAAAGCTCTAAACTCCTCCGCCGTAATATGGTTCCTCCAGTCACAAAGCCTTCCAAGGTGAACCGTAGGCCGGTGATAGCGTGAAACCGCAGTGTCCACCGCGCCTCCCCGCCTAAGGTGAAAGTTGTGGGTGGTGTCCCACTGGGGAACTCCGAGAAGGCCCGGATCAAGCCCTTGCTTCTTCGAGGTAATGTGAATACCTCGCCGATAGCCTCAATAAATAAATCCGTGCCTAGCCCTCACTAGCCGCTCAGGGTTCACCCCATCCTTCGCAAAATCGTGCATCCTCCGCCACAGCCTCACTGCAATCTCGGAAGGCCCCCTAGACTTGTTCTCCTGTAGACAAGCACAGCAAAAGAAACGTGTCAGTCCTTCACCTCATTTCAAAAGCATGCATATATTCAAAAGTGCACATGTTTTCAAAGGAAAAGCATTCATAAAATTTTTCTAGCATCCTTTGCATGAAAAACGTGTCTTTCATCACTTGAAACGCATCGTGTCAAGTACATTGCTCTCCTAATCACAAAATCACAATTTTCAAAATTATTTGCACATAAGCATTAATTTTTTCTCAAAAATGGCATGCATGAATCCTTTTCATCATCCAAAATCCCGTTTTAGCATCCATGATAAAAAAAAATTGACCTAGTTGTAAGTACCCCAATCTGGATCACACCCTTTCAAACACACGGGAAGCACCGCAGACTCATCAACGCAGTCTCGACGACCCCTTTCACTCAAAACCCTCTCAAAACCCCCAGCCAAACCAAGGGAGGAGCCTTCCTGGGATAAAAAGGGACAAAAGGACCTTTTGGGAATTTTCAGGAAATTGGAAAAGCAATAATGGTCCGTACGGACCTCTTTGTTACCATAATTACTGAATCCCCTTAAAGTCCACAATATTTCCTCAAATCCCGGAGAAAATGATTACCCTCTTGCTTAGTTGGTCCGTACGGACCTCTTTGCATGCAAGATGGTCCGTACGGACCTTATTGCTCAGGGGACATCATGATTTCAATATTCACCATCATCACAGATTCCTCAAATCGAGGAAAACCAAAAGTTTGGATTACTGTGGGAGGTCCGTACTGGACCTCTTTTGCACCAAATCCGGCACTATAAATAGAGGGCTCCCCCTCCTCATTTTGACACACCTCCCACTTCTCTCTTCCTCCCTAGGCCTTCGGCTTCCTCTAAGTCCTCTCGAGGCACTCCCGCCTTTCGAATCCTTCCGAGGCCTTCCGAGCTCCCTTGCGGTGCTCCGGCCTCTCCGAGCGCTCCCGCGACGCTCCCGCGCGCCCGAGGCACTCTCGAGGTACTCCGAGGCCCTTGTGGTACTCCGAGGCCTCGTCAGTCTTTCCACGGTGTCCCGCTCTTTCCGAGTCAAACCGGCGATCCCAAACCACGCCGAAACCCGCCCGAGTGACTCTCGCCACCTCAACGCACGCCGAACCTCCGCCCGAGTGATCCCGACGATCCCCACGCACGCCGAACCTCTCGCCCGAACGCATCCCGCAACCTCAACTCACGCCGAAACTCTCTCCGCGCACAACCGGCATCTCCCGAAGCAATCCCACCGCATCGGAACGTTACTCCGACCTCAAACACTATTCCTCACGGAAGACTGCATACGAACCAACATTGGTAAGGCTTCCTTCCATTACTATTTCAATACGTTTCCATACATAGCATACAATGTAGACATCCGATACAAAGATGCATTTTTAAAAGCACACACACACACACAACATTTAAAGGATATTAGGGGTATCCGAAAGACTCGTTTTACGAGGCGACTCGGGTGAGCTCTAATATTCTAATATTCTCTTCCCGAGGAGTCATCTGACCTCCGAACTCAAAATCTCATCACACAAAAACAGTTTAAAATTATCTTTAAACTGATGCCCTTTTTCAATGTTTTGGGCTTAATAAAAACGGCGTGGCGAATCTACAATGCGAAAACAAACGGCGAGACACCTCCAACGAAACGAAAACGCCGCGAGGCGGGGAAATGCCAGATGCCGGGGCGCGAATGCGCTGCCTCTCGGATCCGGGTAATTTCAGTTGGCGACTCCGCTGGGGACTTTTTGTTTTAAAATCTTTTTAAACAAAAACAAAAGATTTTTAAAACGATGATGAGGGTCAAACTTTCATTTTACCCCTTTCTTTAACTGTTGTGTGTGTGTGCACGTGCTTTACTTTTTATTTTACAAAAAAAAAATAAAAATACAAAAAAAATGCATCAATATACATCTGTGCATACATTTAAAATTCTTCGAAAAAATTTCTGCTTTACTCAGAAAAAGAATTTTAGAGACCGCACACTACGCGCACCGGCCGCTTCTGCTACACCGCACGCTACGCGCACCGTCGCCGCTGATACACCGCACACTACAACCCTCAACCCGGAGTGGTCTCGCTTGAAGTCCGTTTGGTCTTCCTAGGCTCTCTTGGGACGCGCACGGGATCATTCCAAACATCCCATCCTAGCCAAGCGTCAACCCCGCACGTTTGAGTCTTGAGTCACACTCGTCCGCACTCGGTTGGTTTTACCTACCCGTGTCATACGCCTGGGATACATATGCCATGCCGGCCATTTTTTTCGAAAGTCAAGGCTCGGAACTCAAGATCCTTGCGTAAGCAAAAGCGATGAAAGGTCATGCTAAAATCTTGACCCGATCTTGATTCCCGGCTACACCTGCACGATGTTCCGTCCCGGATATACATCCATGCTCACATGACACCATGTCATCACGCCTTTGATACGTCGCCCATGACAATATGACCCACCTAACGCCTAATGTCACGTATCCCTTGCGCAAGCAAAGTAAAGAGAGGTCATGCCGAACTTCGACTCCGATCTTGACTTAGTGGCCGGCTTGGTTCACTATTCACATGGCTAACGCATCAAAACAAACATGACAAAGCTCGGTCCTTAGGTTCGATTTTTCTTTTAGGCCGGGTGGAAACCGCTTGCACTATAGGACCCTCGCCCTGGGCCGTCCACCCCGGGAAGTCGAAATACTGGTGCAAAACGAGGGGCTTATAGCCGCACGTATGGTCTCCACTGACCCAAGATCTAGCATAGTTGCGAAAAAGAAGAGCAATCTTTTCCAACCTACCTAGGACTCTGAGAAAACACGTTTTAAGTAAATTAAAACAACAAAAAAAAATCATAAAAGAAACGGAAACCGCATGCCACGTGAGCTTTCCCCCTTTTATCCCGTTAGGCCATTCCTGTGTCTAAACCTTGCCCGTCACCCTTCCAGCCTAACAGAGTGGTCGAGAGTACCGGGGACCCGTCTCCCAAAGTGTCAAAACAAAGAAGGTCCTACCTCCTTCCCACTCTGTCACCAGGACAATCCGTCAACTCCCCATGGCCAAATCGGTGGATAACAACGATGAAAACGGGACCTTACCCCCAAGAAATTTCCCAACATTGGAAGAAGTTTGGCAGTCCTCGCGGCTATTGAGAAACGTCAAGGCGAGCAACAAGCTCGGATCGAAGGTGCCATGCACCACTTCGAACATTAGCCACCCGACTACCTCGGGGCTTCCCAAGTCATGATCAAGCTCCTGGCCTCTAACATCTCTCATTGTTTCCCGTAAGTCAACTCGTTACCTTCATACGAGCCATGCGCTTATGACGTAAGGCCACAAGACCCTCCGGGGAAAGCCTCGCCCATTCAGCCTCTTGAGGTCCCTGCATTTCACCGCCGAACAACGAACACATCTCGGTGGGACGCTCGCGATTGCAGTGCTTGTCTCGGAAATGGAATTCCAGGATGAAATGAATGAGGGCCGCCTCCCGAAGAAAGAAGTTAAGCTATCTTCTCAACAAAACCGAAGAAGAGGTATGAATCCGGTGATCCCACAGATCGGAACCCTTGGAGAACCCTCAGAAAGTTTGACTACTATGTCATCTACTCCAAAGAAGCCTCCAGCTCGCACAAGGCCATGACAACGTCTCGCTCCATGATCACTGGGACGAAGCTTCGCACCACCACCGAAGGCCCGAAGGTCAGATAATCCAACCCCCGTCTTGGAAAGATCTCAAAGCCACTATTGATGCTTCAAGCAAAAGCCATGACGGTGAACGAATTGAAATGCGCAGCCTGCCTTACGCCAATCGTGCTCCACCCACTACGTAAATGGGAGAGACAAGCAAAACCACAAGTCCAGAGGTGAATGTTCGACACGTTCCGGCCAAATCCCGACGAATCCTCCACGGACAGACAAAAGGCCGCCCATACCCGAGCCACGAACCGAAAAGGGGCCCTATGCCAAAGAAGCCGAAACCTTGGACCCAAAGGCCGAGGATCCTGCCTTAACACGGCTCAAACGCACTCAAAGCTAACATCTCGCTGCGGTCCTTACTCACTTCATCTTACCCGCACAAGCTCAAGTTGGAAGAAAGCTCGGCCTGCACTACGGTTCCCATCACAAAGGACACTGATGAAGCGGTTCGATGATTGGCAACATTAATTACAGCAATATCATCACTTTCACGAGCTCGACCTTCCAAAATTTGGGGCCGACCACAATGAGCCTCTCTACATAACAGCTTCAACCGGACGAGCGTCGTCTCCCACGGGTCTTGGTAGATGGGGGATGATCCATGAACGTCCTTCCGCCCAAGATGATGGATTTGCTAGGGATCAAAGCAACCGATCTAAAGCCCTCGACTCGTGCAATCAAGGCGTACGACTCAACATCCCGCCCAGCCTGGGAATAGCCACCTTGAACCCGTGGTTCGGAAAACAAATGGTCCCTACGGATTTCCAAGTCATCGACATCCCGATCACATTCACCGCCATTTTGGGACGCCCTTGGCTACACTCGCATCAATGGGGTGGCATCCACTCTCCATCGCTGCATAAAGTTCGTCCAAGGAACAGATCTAACCATCATCTACGGTGATAGCGTAGTCACCGAAAGGACCGACACAAACGGCGTCCCGGTCTTAGAGATCAAACCCGACGATGATGGCATGATGCTAATAGGTTTCACCATCGAAAGCCCAAAGGCCCAAGTGTGCCACATAGACCCGCCTTTGATTTGGGACAAGATCCCTCCCCGATGAAAATGATGAAGCACATGAACTACATCCCGGGGGGCTCGGCTTTGGGAAAACGCCATCGTGGCACTCACCGATCATCAATATCAAAGAATGTAATACCCCGCACGGCCCGGGATACTCTCCTACTCCCGAACACATTGCGGAGGATAAACGAGCCGCACGAAAATGCTCCGCAGATAACAAAAGAGGCGTGCACGCAATCTCCGATCTTCGTCCTTACGGCCTTCGACATGACCAAGTACTTCACAAAGAAGGCCGGCAACTTGGAAGAAGATCCAGAAAGGGAACAGAGCCGATCGCCGCCTAACAAAGCCGGCCGACAACCATGGACAAGCTCCAGCAGTAACCCGGCAAGATTCGTAGGCCTCAAGCCAAATCCCGTCCGAAGAGCATTTCTCGACACACCGCCTCTACGGGATCCATGACCACCACTATTCACAACGAATTTTGGTTCGGGAAAACTCCCTCTTTGGCGGAAGAACTCGAAAAACTCTCTCGTCAACACTCCCCGCCTCAACAAGCGGGACGAGTCCGCATTCGAGCTAGTAATGCCCAAGACAAAGCAAAGACTCCGCAGACGATGCTTGGGACGAGCCACCGCTCCACCTCGCTTCTTCAAAGAAGAAATCGAGATGCCGATCTAATCGATTTTGTTTCGATAACTCGTGATAGCAATGATCGGGAACGGTGACATAAAGCCCTTCAAGCCCCATCTCCTATCAAGCTCATTGCCACTCAATAAATGGGCCACCTTCTCCGGACCCACCGCCAAAGAAAAAGGACATGATCGAACAACTTGGTCTCGACCCCTCGAGTCCTAGAGTCTAGTGTCAAAACTCATCCCGAGTCCATTATCTTTGAATTTGAGTCTCTCGAGTCATCCGATGGCCTCACGCCGTAAGATTACGAACTCATTGCCAATAATGTATTCCCGTATGCTCTTAATGAATGCTTCGATCTTTCCGAGTATCCTCTCATTGCATCTTTAACAACCGATAAATTAACTAACACACAAACAAGCTAATAACGATTCACTTGATAAAGAAGCGTACACATTAAACGAACAATACATTAAGCACATCTTTAAGCATGTTGTCAAACGAGAGAAAACCGGGCCCAAGCCGCCGAGGAGGTTTTAACCAAAGTGAATTTGGGAACGGCTGAAGAGCCAAAAGAGACGCAAATCGGAAGTTTCTTCACCGGCACAGAGCAAGACGCAATGATTGCACTGCTCAAAGAATTCGTGGACGTGTTCGCCTGATCTTACCGAGACATGCCAGGATTAGATCCAAACATTGTAGAGCACCGGATTCCCTTGAATCCCGAGGCTAAGCCCATCAAGCAAAAGCTACGCCGAATCAAGCCAGAATGGTCTTTACAAGTCAAAGAAGAGATCGAAAAATGCTCCGTCGGCTTCATCGTGGTGATCGAGTACCCTACATGGCTCTCCAATATCGTCACGGTCACCAAGGCCAATGGAAAAGTGCGTTGCTGTGTGTACTTCCGAGATCTCAACAAAGCAAGTCCCAAGGACGATTTTCCACTACCCAACATCGACATGTTGGTAGATACTACAGCCAATTTCGAAGTCAAGTCCTTCGTGGACGGTTTTGCCGGCTACAATCAAATCAAGATGGCCGAAGAAGACCAAGAAAAGACAAATTTTCACAACCCCCTGGGAACCTACCGCTACACGCAATGCCGTTCGGACTAAAGAACGCCGGGCTACCTACCAAAGGGCAAAGAACCGCCCTCTTCCACGATATGATCCACAAAGAGATCGAAGTGTACGTCGATGACATGATCATCCACTCAAAGGGATCGATGGACAACACCTCGCTGCACTGAGAAAATTCTTCAATCGCCTCCGAAAACACTCAATGAGGCTTAACCCTGCCAAATGCACATTTGGGGTTAGCCGAGGCAAGGTTTTGGGATACATGGTCACCGAGAGAGGCATCGAGGTTGATCCTCAAAAGATCAAGGCCATCATCGAAATGAGACCACCACAAACTCAGACAGAGGTGAAAAGCTTCATGGGCCGCCCGCAGTATATCGCCCGCTTCGTCAACCAATTGACCTCTATGTGCGAGCCAATCTTCAAGCCGATGAAGAAGAACGCCGACATCGAATGGAACTCGAATGCCAAGATTCCTTTGAGAAAATAAAAGCATACCTTGTGAGTCCTCCGATTCTCTCGTCCTCCCCACGAGGAAAAGCCACTGTTGCTATACCTAATCGTGACCGACACCGCAGCTGGAGCCATGCTCGTCAAGAAAAGAAGGAGTCACGGGTCGAAAATGCCATCTACTTCGTCGCCGAAAGTTTCAAGGCAAATAACTCAATTACTCACCCTCGAGAAAACCTCGCGCAGCCTGGTATGGGTTGTCGGAAACTACGGCACTACATGCAACGCACACGCACACTTGGTTTCCAAAATGGACCCGGGGCCAAGTACCTCTTCGACAAACCATCTCCGTCAATGAGGCTCGCCAAATGGTCTTTCTTCCTAGCGGAATTTGACATCAAGTACGTAAACCAAAAGTCGATCAAGGGACGGGCCATGGCCGAACAACCGGCCGATTTCCCCACCGACGAGGCTCGAGGCCCCGAACCACAATTTCAGCACGAGGGAATCTTCGCAATCGAAGGCGAAAACCGATGGCAACCGTTCTTCGACGGAGCGGCCAACAAAAAGTGAAACGGCATCGGTATGCTCTTGGTGGATCCCAAGGACGAGCACACCCCAATTGCTATAAAGCTCAATTTCGAGGTAACCAACAATGCCGCCGAATATGAAGCTCGCGCGCCGGACTACAAGCCGCACTCGAGAGGAATGTCCGTAAACTCGAGGTTTATGGGGACTCGGCCTTGATCATCAACCAAGTCTCCAACAAGTGGAAAACCATAGACCTGTGCTTGCAAAAATACCATGCCTCGCATGGAGGACCTCATCACACAATTCGAAGAGGTCACCTTCCACTACTTGCCAAGAGACCGAAACAAGTTTGCGGATGCCTTAGCCACCTTGGCTTCCCTTGTGGAAATCCCCGAAGGAAAAGCGATCAAACCCTTCAAAGCTCGGGCGAAAGGAAATTCCCGCCACCGTTGTGAGATCGAGCTGTAACCTAAGCCCATCAATGAGCCATGGTATAACCAGATCTTCCAATACCTCAAGAACGGGAAACCACCTTCATGAACAAGGAAGACCCACACACGTAAGGGGTCAAAACCAAGAGCATCATGGCCCTAAAACGCCTCGCCTCTCACTTCGTCATCCTCGGGGACATGCTATACAAGAAACGCTACCACGGGCCACTCCTACGATGCATCGCCCAAGAAGAAGCAAACAAGTTCATGAACGAAGTCCACAATGGGGCTTGCGGTCCCCACATGAACGCCGCAGCCCCGATGCAAATCATTCTCGGGGATGGGCTACTACTGGATCTCCATGGAGGCAGATTGCATCCACTTTGTCCGAAGCTGCGACAAGTGCCAACGGTTCTCCAACCTCAATCATCTGCCGCCCCACGATCTCTACTGCATGACTACACCTTGGCCATTTGCCACTTGGGGAATTGACGTCATCGGGAAAATCGCTCCGCCTGTGCAAAGAACGGTCACGAGTTCATCTTAGTAGCCATCGACTACTTCACCAAATGGGTCGAAGCCAAGTCCTACAAGGTACTCACCTCCAAGAAGGTCGCGCATTTCCTCAAGGAAAGCATCATCTGCCGATACGGCATTCCAAATGAGGTCATATCTGACAATGGCTCACACTTCGAAGGGGAATTCGATAGACTGCTGGCTGAATTCAAGATCACACGCCACAAATCTTCTCCCTACCGGCCACAAACAAACGGCGCCGTGGAAGCAAAGAAATAAAACCCTCGAACGGATCATCCGAAAAATGACCACCCGAGGACGAGATTGGCCCGAGAAACCGCACCTTGCACTTTGGGGCTACCGCACATCCGCCGTAATGCCCACGGGAGAAACCCCATTTGCCCCGACATACGGGATGGAAGGCCCTTCCCATCGAGCCGAAATTCCCTCACTCCGAGCGCCGCTGGAAAATGACATCAACGAAGTCGAATGGCTCCGAAGCCGACATGACGAATTGGCTCTGCTAGACGAGCGACGACTAAAGGCCATGAAACACGTCTGAGCCTATCAAAGCAGGATGGCTAGAGCTTTCGACAAGAAAGTCAAATCTCGAGACATCAGGGAAGGCGATCTGGTACTCAAAGAAAAGCCTCCCACTCGAACCAACCCATCGGGAAAATGGGAACCCACATGGATCGGCCCTTTCGTGGTTCAAAAGATCTTCTCCGAGGTGCCATTAAGCCGATGACCTAGACGGCAATCCCTTCATGAATCCAAATAACGGAAGCAAACTTCGCAGATACTTCGCCCGAAGAAGAACAATCGTGCATCTCTTGGCACTCCATGTAGTGTCGAACTACGCACTCCGAGCCCTCTAGTCCGGGGAACGTAGGCAACCTTAATTGGTCCGGTCTAAAAATACACAAAAAGTCAAAAGTTTGAATGTCAATCAAGACCTCCATCAAGCTACGGACTTTTCAAGAACACGCCCAACAGTCACCTTGACCAAGTCAAACGACGGCGGCAACATCAAAGGACATCCGAGGGTCACTCAGCATCAAACGACTAACTCATGTCTGCTTCCAAGCCAGGGGCTTGTTTTCGCCCTCACGCGCTTCGAAAAAAAAAGAGCTCGAGTAAGGGCTCACAAAAAAAAAACAAAAAAAAGAGAGCTCGAGCAAGGGCTCACAAAAAAGAGCTCGAGCAAGGGCTCACAAAAAAACAAAAATAAAATAAGCTCGCGTAAGCCGCAAAAGAGGTCAAGAGCCCGACGCCAACAAGAGGCAAGGAAGCTGCGGAAAAGACCGTCAAAACGACTTGTCAAGGGATCATTCAACCTCTCAGCCAAGCATGAAGCCTAAGCAAAAGGGATTGCCATCATGGCCCAGACTGCTTCAATCCGCAAATGCAACGGAAAAGTTCAAAGACGGACGCCGACAAAGTGCACAAAAGACACAAAGGCAAACAAGAGATCTTGCGTCTCGACAAAGCTTTAAAAGTAAATCACAAATCACTAACGGTTACAACATTTCTTGATGAGTTCAAGCACGGTCTACTCTCAAGTTCACAACATGCTAAAAGACAACTTAATACATTTAACAAATAATGTGTTTGCAAATGCAATGAATGGATACCTAGGAGGTCATTCCACGCCGTCTGCGCTTGTCCCCTCGCCATTCTTTCCTTTCTTCCCTCGTCCCCGGCGAGTCTTCTTTCGCTCCACGTGAACCAACTCGCGTCTCTCGCCCGAGATCGTGGGTCCTCCCCGTAGAGTCAAACAATCCAGCAGCTCTCGTGGCTTCATTCGCCCGTGCTTCGGCTCGGATCTCCTCCCCGCGAGTCCGTAAAAGAGGACCTCTCCCCGTCGCCGGTCAACTCTAGTCTCGTAGTCAAACAAAGTGTCTCCCGTCACATCCAAAGGGTCGACTGTGCTTCGGCACTCCTAAGGCAATAGCTACTACGGCAACCGGGTCCTGCAATCGCTACACGCCTCGCTTCTCCAAGACCACTTGGGATCGCCCAACACGCCGAGTCGTCAATACGACACTCCCCGACGTCTAAGGAGTACCACAGAGGGAAAGCGGAATACTTCCATACCCTCGTAAAATACAAGAAAGCATCTCGGAGCCGCCATACAAAGAGGAGCTACCTCCGCAGTAGCAAGGTCATCCCACCCAACAAAGACTCCGCTTCATCCCAAACCGCCGGAAACAAGCGACGGAATATAGAAGGAGGACCAAGACAAACCCGGAACTCGACGACATAGGACCCTTCCCGAAAGACCCTCCTAGTCTCAATCCTCCAAAGGCGAAACCCACCAATGGATCCGATGCGTACCAAGCCGTGCCATCCATCTCTCCTGCTGCATCGATCCATATCCAACACAAGAGGTCGCCGAGCAAATGACCACGGACTAAACGACGTCGGAGCCTCGTGCATGGCCTCGAAGTCTCTCTCGCAGCCACAAGGTGAGCAAAGCGGGGCTTCCCTCTCATGAACCGATCCCCGCCGCGACGATCGATACCATGAAGAGTCTCCCCAAAGACCAACGGGACAATATCCTCTCCAGCTGCAGTGCCCTACCACATCTAGCAAAGCCCCATCACAAATGCCAAGGGAGCTGACCATGAAGAGCGTCGCTATAATGCACAAGGCGAATGCATCCCAAGAGACGTCACTCTCATCATCAACCATGAACCGCTCCGGCAGCGCAGAAATGTCAATATGACCCGAATCAAGGATCATGCCCTGCACTTCTTCCAACGAAGTACGAAGAAAGCCTCGCAAGCTTCACGCTCACCGCAAAGCACCACCAATCAAAGGAAGCGAGATGGCCTCCACCTCCTGGCCCCCCATCAAAGCCCGAAAATCCTCAAAAGTGGGCACCATTTCATTGTAGGAGAAACAAGACACATGCCTTCTAACATCCTGCAACTTCGCGGCAGCCCGCAACAAATCCCAATCAGGAACCAACTCCTTAAAAGACCAAATCGAGCAAAGACGAAACCTTACCTCGAAAGCCCGTCTCTGATGCCTCATACGGCGCCGCATCCACGTTTTCAGCTGCTCAAGGAAGTGTGTTTGCCTCTCCTGCGAAAGCCTCGGCAAAATTCTAGGGACGTACAAAGAATCCATGGCAAAAATGGAGGTTCCTAGAGAAAATGGGGAAGAAAGCTCGAAAATGGCTGCAAATGGGGAAATGAGGAAGAACCAGACACTGGAAAGCATTTATCTCCTTCCCAAAAGCAAGTTTGGTCCGTACGGACCTCTTTGCATGCTAAGTATGTCCGTACGGACCTCCTTGCAAACATGACCCATTTATCCAAAGAAACAAGATAACAACCACCGTCCTCAAGAAACCTTGCTCCAAACCGCCCAAACACCGGCCAAAGCCATTCCCGTGAACATACACTACCCACAAACGCACTTCTCAAATCACGTGGCATGCACAAAAATATAATAATAATAGCAACCATTTCTAGGACAAATCCCGGGAATTACAAAAATGACATTACATCTTAAAATAAAATGCTGTTTGCCGTGCAAATATGAGTGTTTTATTACAGGAACATCAAATGTCTGTTGCTAAACAAAAAAAAAAGATATGGAAAGAGGGAAAGCAAATGGACCCTAATCCGACTCTTCAGCATCATCATCATCCTCACCGAGGTCCTCCAGAGAGAAGTCGGGCATCCCTGCGAACTCGCCCGTCACGTCCTCGTCGTCAGAATATCGAGCCCCCTCCGGAGGCTGGTACTCAAAGTACTCAGAAGGATCAAATCCGGCGAAAGGGTCAAAGAAGGAAGGTTCTGACGAACCCTCACCCTGTGCATCCTGCTGAGGGAAGAACTGAGCAAAAGGGCCGCCGCCTGAGCTCCCGAAGATGTCCCGGCATCCATGCTATGCCGCCCTCGAAGGTCCCTCCCGCCGCGGCTCCGGCTCGGCTCTCGGTAGAGGAACGTCTTGCTGTAATGCCTCGAAGGCATAGGCTCGCACGCCGGCACGCGTCGGGAAGACCGGCAAGACGGCTTCGACGCCATCTTCTTCGCAAACGACCTCATCGCCACATAACGGCGAGTCGGCATGTCATAGGCTCTCCCCGGGACTCCGCACAAGCAAGCGACCAAGGAAACGCTCAAAGAATACAGCTTATACTTAACAACAAAAAGAGAAAAATACGTAAAAGATGCCAAGATGGAAAAGAGTCAAGCACACTCACCGATCTATCGGGATCCACTCAGATGCGGCAGAGCTCGCTCGTAAACGGCATGTACACCCTCCGCCTCGACTCCGTCCCCACGGACATACGTGAAATCCGACCCCGCATCGGAACCTCCGGGGAACCCGCGGGCCGCCTCTCTCCTCGCGCACTGCGGCGTCCTCAGCTTCCTCCTCACGAAGGCCTCGTACTCCTCTCCATCTAAAATGAACTCCTCGGCACACACACCGCCAAGGTACCTCTCAAAGTCAAGCACATCCATGTCCCGGGAATCAAGCATCCCAAAAGGAGGATCCCTGAGCCACGGGAAGCACACACAGGGGCCATGCGCCGGAGAAGACCCGCTCCCCAAGTACATGACGCCGCAGGTCGGGCCCCGCAAAGATCTTCACGCGCATTGCCACCTCAGGAGCCCTCAAACTCATCACCCTCATACCGAGCCCACGGGAACACAACACACCCCTCCGGGCTCCCCCTCTCCAGACGGCTCCCCTTGCACATCCCCGTAGGCGATGGTGAGCTTCCCCGTTGCTCCTCCTCTTCCTCGTACGAGCCCGGCCAAAGATAGCAGGATACGCAGCAACAGCCCCCGGATCTCTATCCCACGGGAAGCACTGAAAAATCTCGTAAAACCACACCTGTGACAAAAACAGAAAAGACTCAGTGCAAAAGAAAACGGAGAAACGACAAGTTGCTAAAGCAAAGGACAGCAATAAACTCATACCTCCAGAGCAAAGTCAAAACAGGCCAATGAACTGGCCACACCCCGGCTAAACCGGTCCAAGGAGAAGTAGAGCTCGGCCAAGCCTGCCTCGCCCCAAGCAATGTCACATACTCTCTCCAGATCAACCAAGCTCTCCAACAGAGCAAAGGGAGCCGCAGTCGCGTGGTTCGAGAACAAAGTCTCGGAAAGTGCATACCACAAAAAGGAGCGCGCCAGCTGCTCCGCCGCCACACGGCCGGCACTCGACATAGGCCCCGATACTAGCCATGATCCTCGGCTCCACATCGCTATACAAAGATCCCTGCCCCTCGCGAGGACGAGGTTCAAAGCCCAACGGCTCGGTCAACACAAAGATCGGAGATCATATCCCTCCACCGCACCGGCCCTCCTTTGAAGGAAAGCCCGACCGCAAAGCAAAATCGGTCGGTGTCACCGTCACCTCTCCCCAACTCGGATGGAAGGTGTGGGTGGTATCCCACCAATACTCGTAAAGGCCAAGGAAGACGCTCTTGTTCTTCCTCGTGTCGAGACCCCCGCCTGGGTTCTCCACAAACACACCCAAGCCGGAAGCGTAGACCGGCCTCCCGGGACTCGGCCTACCATCCACGTAAATATCGGGCATCCGCCGCCATTAACTCAACAACAGCCTCGAGCGATCCCCGAGTCTTCATCCTCTTGGCCTTCCCGGCCATAAGCCCCGCATCCTGCAGGTAAACACAGCAAAGGTACGTCAATCACAGTACTTAATATAAAACAAAAGGCACAAAAGTCCGTCCCAACACGGAAAGCCATGAAAATAACCCGTCACAAAAACACGGCACACATTGCACATATTCTTCACATATAACCTGTCACAAAAACACGGCACATATTGCACATATTTTCCCCATAAAGTCCGTCACCCAAAAACACGGCACACACTGCATAACAAAAATCCGTCCCTACACGGCACACACTTTCAGACAAAACCCGTCACAAAACACGGCACATGTCACATTTCTTCACAAAAATTGTCACTACACGATAATTTTTCTCACAATGTACATACATAAATAGCATACGGTACAAAACACCAAAGCATGCATTTCACTAGAGAAGCACTTTATTTTCACAAAAAGCGCTAATCTACACATTTCTGCACAAAATACACATACCCACAATTTTTACATGTCCATTTTTAACAATTCATCAAGAATTTCACAAAAGGCATAAAAAAAAAAATAACAAAATTTCAAAAATGCGAAAAACTAAAATCTAGTTCTAGCATTCAAAAAATTCGAGCAGGGAATCAAAACGGAACGGATTTCTTACCTCCCCGACGTTCCTAGAACGACGATTGTGCACCTCCGGATTTGGATACAAGACATCTGGATTCTTCGAAGAGGGAACAAACGAGATCCAATTTCTTTGGAGCTCCATCCGTTGCTCGACCACTTCTTGACTGCGTTGACGACGATTCCTTCGAGATCCTTCCGCCATTGCAAGAGATTCAAGCGAAAAAATGGAGGATTTTGGTAAAATTTGAGGTTTTTTCCTCTCTCTCTCTCTCGCCTGGTTCACGAACTGAGGAAGAAGAAGTGGGGGAGCCTCGGCATTTAAACCCAGTCAAAACCTGGGAACTGTAAAAAACCAAAGTGGTCCGTACGGACCTCTTTGCAGCCAGGTTGGTCCGTACGGACCTTCTTGCAAGGGAGGGCCAAATTACTTTTCTGCCCTTATAATCTTTTCCCCTGGCTGTCCTAAGGCCTTTTCCAGCAAATCCAAGTGCAGAATGGTCCCTAACCCTTCAATTCAATCCCCGGCAGTCAGTGTAAGCCCGAACCTCGCCCACTTCAACGGCAATTCAACCACCGGCCGTCAGTGTAAGACCGGTCCTCGCCCACTCCAACGGCAATTCAAGAAGGAGCCAACACCTCCCAGCACGAATATCAAGGCACGAGACGCCTCCAAAACGCTCAATGGCAACTCAACCACCGGCCCTCAAAGGAGGTCCGAAGTCATCTTCTCAGCAAAAAGGGCCCCCTACAAGGTCACGCATCCCCAGCAATTCAATCCCCGGCAGTCAAGTGTAAGCCCGAACCTAGCCCACTTCAACGGCAACGCAAGCACCGGCCATCAAAGTAAGCCCGAGCTCCTCCCCCAACAAGTCAAAGGGAAGTCGTACAAGACTGCATATCCCCAGCACCGACCAACATCCTTGCCCACCCAACG
The DNA here is from genome assembly GCA_022495995.1 of Adenophora triphylla var. japonica. Taxonomy (NCBI): domain Eukaryota; kingdom Viridiplantae; phylum Streptophyta; class Magnoliopsida; order Asterales; family Campanulaceae; genus Adenophora; species Adenophora triphylla. The sequence goes on along the minus strand of JAFEMH010005600.1, from coordinate 134,193 downwards.
GCAAAACAAGCACAAGAAGGAGCCAACACCTCCGAGTACAAATCCCATGGCACGAAGCGCCTCCAAAATGCCAAATGGTGAAGCAATCACCAGCCGTCATCATTGCCCACTTCAACGGCAACGCAAGCACCGGCAGCCATCGTAAGTCCAACCTTCTCCCCAACAGGCAAAGCACGAGACATCTAAACCTCTCGAAGCTCAAGGCAGCCATGCCTCCACCACCGCCGCCAGAAGACGATTCAAAGTCCTCCAGCGTGGCACCAACCGCCGCCAGAAGACGATTCAAAGTCCTCCCGCGTGGCACCAACCGCCGCCAGAAGACAATTCAAAGTCCTCCAGCGTGGCACCAACCGCCGCCAGAAGACAATTCAAAGTCCTCCCGCGTGGCACCAACCGCCGCCAGAAGACGATTCAAAGTCCTCCAGCGTGGTACCAACCGCCGCCAGAAGACGATTCAAAGTCCTCCCGCGTGGCACCAACCGCCGCCAGAAGACGATTCAAAGTCCTCACGCGTGGCACCAACCGCCGCCAGAAGACGATTCAAAGTCCTCACGCGTGGCGCAACCACACTCAGAAGATGATTCAAGTCCTCACACTATCTCCAGCCCGGAAGGCTTTAAACCACTCGGTCCAGAAGACCGTATAAACCTCCCAAATCACTATCTCTGGCCCGGAAGGCCTTAAACCACCCGATTAGGAAAATCGTAAAATTTCCATCCCAGGACACCACCACGTCCTCACAATTTGACCTCGGCGGTCACCACATCTTAGGACACCACCACGTCCTTACCACTGACCTCGGCGGTCACACAACACCTCAGGGCACCACCACGCCCGCACTCACAATTTCACGACCTCTGAACTACGACCAGGCTTGATTCCCTGTGGATACATAGGAATCCTATCGCGGGGTCCGGCCATCGACCCATGCGGTCACCCAGACACCACCACGTCCTTACCAGCGACCTCGGCGGTCACACGACACTTCAAGGCACCACCACGCCCGCATTCACAAAACACTCACCCCACACCCGAACTACGACCGTGCTTGATTCCCGCCGGGGATACGTAGGAATCCTATCCCGGGGTCCGGCCTTCGGCCTAAACGGTCACACAATAGGACACCACCACGTCCTCACACCGACCTCCCGGTCACATTATCTCCAAAGACGCGATCCAGATTAGGACCACTTATCTTATCGGCGACCCCACTTCTTTCATAAGTGACGTCGTCGAGGGCTTCGTAAGTACCCCAACTGGATCACACCCTTTCAAACACACGGAAAGCACCGAGACTCATCAACGCAGTCTCGACGACCCCTCTCACTCAAAACCCTCTCAAAACCCCCACCAAACCAAGGGAGGAGCCTTCACAGGATAAAGGGACAAAAGGACCTTTTGGGAATTTTCAGGAAATTAGAAAAGCAATAATGGTCCGTACGGACCTCTTTGTTACCATAATTACTGAATCCCCTTAAAGTTCACAATATTCCCTCAAATCCCGGAGAAAATGATTACCCTCTTGCTTAGTTGGTCCGTACGGACCTCTTTGCATGCAAGATGGTCCGTACGGACCTTATTGCTCAGGGGACATCATAATTTCAGAATATTCACCATCATCACAGATTCCCTCAAATCGAGGAAAACCAAAAGTTTGGATTACCAGGGAGGTCCGTACGGACCTCTTTGCACCAAATCTGGCACTATAAATAGAGGGCTCCCCCTCCTCATTTTGACACACCTCCCACTTCTCTCTTCCTCCCTAGGCCTTCGGCTTCCCCTCTAAGTCCTCTCGAGGCACTCTCGGCCCTTTCGGATCCTTCCGAGGCCTTCCGAGCTCCTTGTGGTGCTCCGAAGCCTCTCCGAGCGCTCCGCGACGCTCCCGCGCCGCCAGAGACACTCTCGAGGTACTACGAGGCCCCTCGTGGTACTCCGAGGCCTTGCTGGTCTTTACACGGTGTCCGGCTCTTTCCGAGTCAAACCGGCGATCCCAGGCTCACGCCAAAACTCTGCCCGAGTGACTCACCGCCACCTCAACGCACGCCAGAACCTCTGCCCAGAGTGATCCCGACGATCCCCACGCACGCCGAACCTGCCCGAACGCATCCCGCAGCCTCAACTCACGCCGAAACTCGTCCGCGGACAACCGGCATCTCCGAAGCAATCCGTCGATCCGCAGGAACGTTACTCCGACCTCAAACACTATTCCTCTGCGGAAGACAGACACGAACCAACATTGGTAAGGCTTCCTTCCATTACTATTTCAATACGTTTCCATGCATAGCATACAATGTAGACATCCGATACAGCATGCATTTTTAAAAGCACACACACACACACACAACATTTAAAGGATATTAGGGGTATCCGAAAGACTCATTTTACGAGGCGACTCGAGTGAGCTCTAATATTCTAATATTCTCTTCCCGAGGAGTCATCTGACCTCCGAACTCAAAATCTCATCACACAAAAACAGTTTAAAATTATCTTTAAACTGATGCCCTTTTTCAATGTTTTGGGCTTAATAAAAACGGCGTGGCGACTCTACAATGCGAAAACAAACGGCGAGACACCTCCAACGAAACGAAAACGCCGCGAGGCGGGGAAATGCCAGATGCCGGGGCGCGAATGCGCTGCCTCTCGGATCCGGGTAATTTCACTAGTTCTAGCACATACAAGGACTCCGTCACATCTTAGACAATTATTTTCTCAATTTATTTTCGAAAAATGGGTCATTCTCATTATTTCTCAAGAAAATTGCACATGCATCTTCTTAGCCTCATAGGTTAATCATTAATATTCCAAAATTATCATCAAAAATCCTAGGAAAATTCGAGAAATTCCTAAAACTCGAGTCAAGCCCTAGAATCAATCAAAATTCAATCAAAATCGACGGAATTGAGCAAATTAAGAATGCTTACCCCAACCGATTGAGGATTCGTCGATTTATGCTCCCTCCTGCCCGGATAGAGCTCCGATGGAGGCGTAAGGAAGTCATACTTCCTCTCCGTGCGGACGAGCTCCTTCCTCCTCCTTCGAGCGGCCTCGGAGATGTTCCTTCTTGCTTGCCTTGGCATAGGATTCCCCTCCGGATCCATCTTAATCAATAGAAGCAAGGGAATTGAAGGATTTTGAAGAAATTCTCTCCCTCCTCTCTCTCTTCCTCGGCAGTAGATGGGCGGCAACAATGCCCAATGCCCGTTCAAATCTGTTTTAAATAATCTGGAAAAATCAGACTTATAGCCGTACGGCTTCTTTTGCCCCCGTCTCACGCCGGGCGGCTTCTTTTGCCCTGAGCAGAAATTACAGTTTTGCCCCTGGACTTCCCACTTGGACATATAATTCCTGTTATCCTTTAACTAGGATAACTTCGTTTTCCAAAAGATATCCGTTATCTCCTAAGCAAATAGACTTTCCTCCCCAGTCGCCTCCGTTACTTCCGTTATAACGGAAGGACGCTAGGTGACAACCTCCGAATTGTCAGAACTCTAAACTTAAGCTACCTCTATCACGAATAGAGAAGTACGCTCAAGTTCTCCAAACTTAAGCTACCTCTATCACGAATAGAGAAGTACGCTCAAGTTCTCTAAACTTAAGCTACCTCTATCACAGATTGAGAAGTACGCTCAAGTTCTCCAAACTTAAGCTACCTCTATCACGAATAGAGAAGTACGCTCAAGTTCTCCAAACTTAAGCTACCTCTATCACAGATTGAGAAGTACGCTCAAGTTTTCCAAACTTCAGCTACCTCTATCTCCTCGATAGTGACGTAAGCTTTAGTCACCTCAGGCGACAACCTCCATTAATTGTCAAAACCTCAAGGATCCTAGACATCGTTCCTAACTATCTAGTGATGCTTGAACTACGACCAAGGCTTGATTCCTCCGGGATACATAGGTAGCCTTTCATAAAAGGTCCAGCCGTCCGACCGCAGTGGTCACCCTTTTCCATCACTGCTCCTCAGTGGTGAGGCAGCCTTTCGTAAAGGTCCAGCCATCAGACCACATTGGTCACCCCTTTGTCATTCATCACTCCTCAGTGGTGAAGTAGCCCTTCATAGAGGTCCAGATATCCGACCACATCGGTCACTTCTAGCATATCCCCAGTAGGATCAATCGCCTGACCTCCTAGGTCACTTTCTCTTCTATTTTCCCAGCAAGAGACCAGTTTCTCTCCGCCATTCCCCTGCGGATCTTTTCTGAACTACGGCCTGGCTTGATTCCTCCGGGATACGTAGGTAGCCTTCCACAGGTTCAGCCACTCGACCACCTTAGTCACCTAATCCGTCTCGGCATTCGCCAGATCGGATCCTTTTCTATCGACAACCCCACTCGCCCTGCAAGTGACATTGCTGAGGGCTTACGTAAGTACCCAAATCGGCTCATGCCTTCCGGTTAAGTTTTCCGGCAATTTCCCGGACTTTCCTAAAGTCCGGGAGCAATCCGGAACTGTTCCGAACCTTCTGAGGAATGAAGGGACTGATTTAAATTAAAAGGGCACGTTTTCCTTAATATGGAAAACCTTCTAGAAGTGCCACCTTGCATGATTCTAGAAACATGCTGAGTCATACAGGATAATGCCGCACGGCTGCATTAGGAGAAGACTCCTAGCCGCACGGCCTCATTAGCCTTATCCAGACTGCCTATAAATAGAGCCCTCCTCTACCCATTTTAAACAACAACAACATACCATATTCAGCACCAAAAGCTCTGTTCAAGCCCTGCTGCGAAAATCCAAGAAGTTGAAGAGTGCCAAGAAGCCACCTCCCTCCTCCTTGAAGCCTTCCAAGTTGGTCCATCCACTAGGCAAGATCCAAAGAAGAAGAGGTCACCACCATTGGTAACCTCTCACCCCTTTACCTTGCATTATGCTTGTTTATGTGATATAATTGCTCCTTGCATTCATATATTACCATTATCTTGCTTGAGACTTGGTATTTGTTGTTAAAGATCCTATCTTTATTCATATAAATCATACCCCCTCCCCCTTTGCATCCTTTGCATGAAATAAGCATCCTTTGCCCATAAAAATGTAATCTTTGTATTAAAGGTGCATCCTTTGCACCCTAAAATCCCTTTTTTATATAAAAATGGTATCTTTATGCATCCTTTGCATATAAAAATGTAATCTTTATATTCAAATTGCATCCTTTACACCCTAAAACTCAATTTTATACATAAAAATGCATCCTTTGCATTAAAGATCATTTCTTTACATAAAAAGGCATCCTTTGCATTAAAGATCATTTCTTTACATGAAAATGCATCCTTTGCATTAAAGATCATTTCTTTACATGAAAATGCATCCTTTGCATTAAAAATCCTTTTTTTACTTCAAAAAGCATCATTTGCAATAAAGAGCATCCTTTGCACCCCAAAAATGTCATCTTTTCACTAAAAATGTCATTTTTACATGCATTCCCTCATGTCCCCATTAGCAACCTTCGGAATGAACAGGTGTAAAGATCCTATCTTTACATTGTTTCTTCCATTAAAGGTGCCACAATCTCTTTAGAAAGGGATAAAATCTTGAACCTATATCTCCGATTATCGCTTGAGACGAGCATGATAGCTCCCATATAAGCTCAATCGTCTCAAGGCGTAGGATTGATGGGCTAAGGTCACTCCTTTCCTAAAGAACCCCATTTTGGACTGTAAAAGAGAGTCCTTCTCTCGATCACGCAAGACCCAAGGTCAAATAGCAATGATCACAAGTCCAAGATGAGGACGGGATCAAAATCCCGAACACATAAAAATCCAAGGAATCCCGAGCGACAACCAACTAAATGGTTTGTACGTCCGGAAGACAACTTGGGACATTCCCCCCTCGCTTTTCAACACATGCACAAAAGAAAGCACGCAAGCAAGCACGAAAAATGGAATCTAGGGAGACTTGCTACGGCAAGGCACCTTGGGTGAATGACGATCCGTTCTTCCCAAGGGGTAACTTAACCTCCGAACCCTAAAAACCTTTTTTTCAAAGTTTTGAGGAAATCAAAATGGCGTGGCGACTCCGTTTTTCAAATTAAACCGGATGTTTTCAAACTCGCGTGAATCCAATCTAAAAAACAAAAAATTAGAATTTGGGCAGACATTCACGCCACCAAAACAAACCATTTTCTTTCATTCTTTCTTTCTCAGTTCCCCAACAAAACAAACCCTTTTCTTTCTTTCTTTCTTTCTCAGTCCATCTCTCATCTATCTCTCTCAAATCTAATTCCTCTGTCAAAATGGATCAATCGCCGCCTCATATCATACCTGGTCCCGCTGGTGACGCACAGGCCGCCATGCGTCGGCATCGCACCGGAAAAGCTCATGTCTCTCAGGGACCCCCCGCTCAGTCGACCCAAGAGGCCATACGTAAAAAGCTTGAAGAGCCGGTGGAGGATGATGATTTCCAGGGCAAAGCTTGGCTTTCTGCAATGGACTATCTCACTGCAGAGGGTACTTATTATCCCTTGAGAATGATCAAGGAGAACTGCCAAAAATATGAGAGGGTGGAACAGGTATAATATTTTACATTAATTATAGTTAAGGTTGAAATTTACAAATAATTGATCATTATATTTTTGTTCTATTAGGTTGTTGTTGTTGTCAAGGAGTGCATACCATCTGATCATGGCTCTATCCATCTGATTTTGAAGGATCCTACTGACACAATTGATGCTTACATTGCTGACAAAGTGCTGAAGGAAAGTGAGGGCGGAAGTGACATAGGTGTTGGTGCTGTTCTTATACTTACTAAGGTATGAAATATTTTCCTTAACATTACACTTCCTAAGGTTATATTCCTTAACATTTTGTTTTAAATGTTTTGTTTTGTTGATCTATTAGGCTGTTGTTTGGGCCCCCTCACGCTAAAAAAAAATACTTAACATTGTTACTTCCAATGTTTCTAAGGTCTTCCCTAAGGATTGTTAATTTGTGTTATTGGACATGTAATATTTGAATTTCTGTCGGATTTAATATGTACCTGAATTTATGTAATATTTTTCTATGTGATCGGGATGTGATCACTGAATTTTTTGAATTTAATGTAAGATTTTCTATGTGACCGGGATGTGGCCACTAACTTGACAATATTATTTTTTTGTGATGTTATTTTAGTTTTTTTTAAATTATTTTGTACAGTTTGTGTTTGATTTTGTTGCAATTATTCATTACATATTTTTTTTAACACATTCAAAAAAAAATTGAAAGAAAAACTTAATTCAGCAACATGTCATCATTTGTTTTAAAACATGTAAAAAAAATATTTTAAAAAAAATTATGTTACTACGAAGCTATTTTGAGCAACAATTTGAAGCTGATTTAATTGTCCTAATTAAAATTTAAGAGTTATTATTGTTACACCATTATATGTACTTCAAGTAACAATTTTTAGATATTTATTATGATATCTAAATTAACCTATAATTATTGCTCAAAATACCTTCGCGAACGAATTTTTTTTTTTGATGTTACTACGAAGCTATTTTGAGCAACAATTTGAAGCTGATTTAATTGTCCAAATTAAAATTTAAAAGTTGTTATTGTTACACCATTATATGTACTTCAAGTAACAATTTTTAGATATTCATTATGATACATAAATTAAGCTATATTTATTGCTCAAAATACCTTCGCGAATAAAAGAAAAAGAAATAAGAAATGTTGAAACTTAGTGGGGGACAATCTCTGGCTTTAACTCGCTACACTGTGTAGCGAGTTTCATTAAAGCTGAAATCGCTACACGGTGTAGCGAGTTTAAATCAGCTTTATTGAAACTCGCTACACGGTGTAGCGAGTTTAAGTAAGCCAAAATACTTTACAGCTACAAAGTAGCAGTTTTCAACACCCGTGAATTTCAGTTTTCAATAAATTCACGTGGTTACAAGAGATTCTCTCAGCTTTCTCTCTTCCTCTCAGCTTTGTTTCTCTCAGCTTTCTCTCTTTCTCTCGATTAACTTTCTCTCAATCACCCTTTTCTCAATCACCTTAATTCAAAATAAAACTTCTTCACGTAATTTATTTCATCAGAATTGTTGAAGATCAACAAGAATCAAGGTAAATTAACATCATCTTAATTATTGTTTTGACTTGTGTTTAGATATAAAACTTAATAATTTAACTGTGTTTTATTATATTGTAGATATAATAAATGTAAGAGTTTTGTTATGTAGGTTTTAACACTTTAATTTCGTAATGTAGGGTTAAAGATGAACGGGGGTCCAATCATTTTTATGTGTTATTGGGGAGGTGATGATGAACAACCGTTTGATGGTCCTCATTTCAAAAAAGGGCCAAAATGTGCAATAACGGGTAATTGCCGATGGAAATACAATGAGTTGATTGATGAGTTATATAAAAGGCGAACTTAGATCGGTCTCAATTTGATTTGGAAGTCATTTACAGATGCCCTCATTCTTTTGATAGCGGGATTGGTGAGTACTTTCCTTTCCGTATTGAAGATGATGCGTGTATGGATGTAATGTTCGATCAGTTTGCTAAATTTGGGGGGATTGGGAATTTGCAGCTGTATGTGGTTGTAAAATTAATTGAAAATCGACCCAATCCAGAGTCTGAAACACAGCACACAGAGAGTACTTTCAGGTTTTCTCCAACTGGTAACCGTGATGATGGGGTTGGTCCAAGTTCCCAAACTCTTGTATCAACTCAAACACCAAATTATGATGATGGGGCATTTGGGCATAATTATCATGTTAATGATGATGATCGGGCATTTGGGCATAATGATCATGTTAATGATGATTATGATGTTGACTATGAAGAAGAGGAAGTACACACTGATGTAGATGCAATGCTAGAGGATGATGATGATGAATATGAGGAGGGTAGTACTGATTCTGATGTCGATTTGGGAGCCGGTGATGATGGGCCGATTGATGATGATGTGGAAGCACCTCTTGTTCACTATGAAGTGCCGGAAAATCGAAGATATGAGAGAGCGAATTATCCCTTTTACAGTGATATTGGTACATCTGCTCGACAAGAACAATGCTTGATTGATTACCACCATGCACATAGTTTTCCAGTTTGGGACCCGGAACAACAGGCGATTGCTAAAGGGATACGCTTTCCTGGCAAGAACGAGGCACAATTTGATATAAAAAGGTTCCATATTCACAACAATCGCAGGTTCAGGGTAAGAAAGAGCACACCGAACACATGGGTAATTGAGTGTCTATTGAAAAATTATCCATGCAATTTTTATGTTCGTGTGAGTAGGAAGAAGTTTGGCTATTGGGAAGTGACCAAGTATAAGGCTCCTCACTGCTGCTTATATTCTGGAGCAAGTCAAGATCACCCCAATCTAGATGCCAAGTTTATCGGTCGGGAAGTCGTTGGTGTTATTAAGGCTGATTCAGATGTCAAGGTTGGAGTCATTATTGCACACATCTCTAGTAGGTTCAACAAGGTAATTACTTACAAGAAGGCATGTTGTGGAAAGCAGAAGGGCATTGCAGAGGTTTTTGGAGATTGGGAGGAATCTTATAAGAGGTTACCCCGCGTCCTAGCAGTCATTCAAAAATACAACCCGAGGACAATTGTTGAGTACTCTATACCTCCTCCTCCTGTCAGTGAGGCCTCCATGTTTCGACGGGTATTCTGGGCATTTAGACCTTGCATTGAAGCTTTCTCTCATTATCGGCCAGTCATTTCTGTGGATGGAACATTTATGCATGGTAGATATAAAGGGGTAATACTGATTGCCATGGGTGTTGACGCCAGACAAAGATACTTCCGCTTGCATTTGCCGTTGTTGAAAAGGAGGACTGGCCGAACTGGCGTTGGTTCTTATACCTGGTTTGCAAGCATATTATCAAGAGTCGTGAAGTATGCTTGATATCTGACCGTCATTGGGGCATTCTGAAGACTATAGCTGAAGATACGTGGTGGCCAAACGTGCATCATCGATATTGCTTGAGACATATGCGAGCAAATTTCTTGGAAAAGCGTAGAGGGGAAGGGTTGAAGTATCTGTTTTGGAGAGCGGGTAGAGCAACTCAAGATAGAAAATTGAAATCTATCTTAGAGAGTATCCGTGGAATTAAGCCCGAGGCAATTGCATGGTTTCAGCATTTGGATGCCAGAAAATGGACATTGGCACACGATGGTGGTTGCAGGTATGGCATCATGACTACCAACATGTCTGAGGTTTTCAATGGTGTGATGAAGGGAGCTCGTGGGATGCCAATCACAGCAATTGTTGAAACTGCCTTCTATCGTTGTGTGGAGTACTTTCAAGTAAGGCATGGATTTTCAATCAATGCCTTAGGAGGTAATCCTGATAACCCTAACATCAATCCCCAACACCAATTCAGCCAGAAAGTCAATTATCACTACTTGAAGAACACCACAAAAGCGGCAACACATCACGTCAGGAGGTTCAACAATCACGAAATGGGGGTGTATCAAGTGACAACCGCACGTCAGGGTGATCACGGAGGAAATATACAGATTGTCCGACTTAATGAGCGTACCTGCACATGTGGTAAATGGGTTGCCTATTGCATGCCTTGTTCCCATCTTCTTGCTTGTTGTTCTGCACAAAATCTTGATGGTCGAGATTTCGTTTCTGAATATTAAACCGTTGGGGAATACTACAAGACATGGAAGGGGACATTCGAACCAATCGAGCATGAGGACTATTGGGGCGTGGATGGTTTGGTGCCCAGTTTCTTCCCTAATCCCCTACTTCGACGTTCTGCGAAGTCCGGATGACCTAGATCAAGACGCTTCCGTAATTCTATGGACTTTCAAGCAGATAAACGGAAGAGTCTGTGTTCATCATGCCATCAAGAAGGCCACAATCGTCGTAGATGCCCGAACATTAGGGAGTAGCAGAATGTTTTTCATATAATTTATGTTTGGTTTGAATTGGATTCAGTTTCAATTGCAGTTTTATTTTATGTAGTTTGAATTAATGAGTTGAAAAGTCCTATGTAATTTATATTTGAGTTCAATGTAATTTTCCAATTTTTGTTAAGTTTCAATTCCAGTTTAGTTTTAAGTTTCAATTTATGTTTGGCATGATTCTAGAAAAAGGTTACATATTACAGGCAACTTGGGAGCGGACGCTCCCCCACATTGGGAGCGGATGCTCCCTTTTGACAGAAACTAACAACGCTGGAACACAAGAATGCATATGTTCTTTTGAAATCGCTAGACCGTGTCGCGACTTTCACTAAACTCGCTACACGGTGTAGCGAGTTTAATGAAAATCGCTACACCATGTAGCCAGTTCAATTGAACAGAAACTCCCAACAGCAGTCATTCTTTGCAATCCCACCTGCAAACAACCAAACCAAAACCTGCTCAAACTACAAACCATCAATCTTGCTGTAAACAACCATATTAAACATAACAAACATAAAACATTCAAATATCACTGAAATGCAAATTTCAAAATAAACACTAAACTAATGGTACTAAGTTTCATTACATCCACATAACACTAAACCAAATAACATATACATATACATCTACATAAATGTTTAGTACAAAGTTTTAGTTATTACAAATAAAAAACATCAAAATAAAAACTAAAACAATATTACAAAGTTTCATTACGTAATAATAATAAAAAAAAAGTGAACTGGCTACCTATTATCATAGTAAGACGGAGTGAACCTACTCGTCGGATTTCGGAGCCGAGACCCTCTTCTAAGCATCTCTTCCTGCTGTTGAGCAGGGGTAATCTGAGATGGATCGGAGAAGGGGCGGAGCATCTCTTCCTGCTGTTGAGCAGGGGTAATCTGAGACGGATCGGAGAAGGGGCGGAGCCCTGCATGTGATATAGGAGTCCTCAACCCACTTCTACTCGTATAAGCGCCGAAGCCCATAGTGGATGGTCCAGGGGAAGGGTCTGCCTGGCCACTCCCACTGCCACCCCCCCAGCCACCCCCACTGCCACCCCCCCAGCCACCCCCACTGCCACCCCCCAGCTACCCCCACTGCCACCCCCCCAGCCACTCCCACTCCCTCCGGCACTCCCACTCCCAGTCCCCCTGAAACCCCCGCTCCAACTCTAAAAATCATCTGGATCGTGATCGTGAGCCCATTCATAATTCACCTCGGTCTGGGTCTGCGCTTGAGGTTATTGCTCGAGCTCGGGGTCGGTCTCATCGTGCAAGTCCATTTGGGGTGGTGGTTCTGCCTGTCCACGACGTCGCCGACGTTGTCGAGGTTGTTGTACCCCCTGTACGCGATCTACTGGTGGGGGAGGTGCAGCAGACTGAAGGCGATGGAGCTCCCTAACTCCCCTGAACCCGTGTGTCACAATCTCCCTCATTTCTGCTTGTTGGGGATGCTCATCCCTCTCATTGACGACATGCATGCGCTGAAGGGTCTGCACCTATTTTTATATCAAAAATATATATAAGTACGAGAGACATAAGTTAATAATTGATGTTTTGTTAAAAAAAAAACTAGAAATAAAAACTTGAAAAATGTAAAAATTTACCATAAACTCTATGACAGGGGCAGACGACTGGTATCCATTCACATCTATGTGAGTGAGTTGCTGCACAAACCTACACATTATGTCCCTATACCATACCATATATGGGTCGGTGTAAGTCATATCGTGGAAGCCGAACATCCCGGAAACCAAATTTTCGTGCCGCTGTCCCCATAGTGCAATAAGTGGGCGATGGCGGTCACCCCATCTCACCGTACTGCTTCCCCGCCGATCAGAACAGTGCAACTCCAGGCTAGTGTCGAACGGTGCTGGGACAAACTGCCTCAGGCCAAACTGCCTCATAACGCGATCAGGCAGATGCCACTCGACCCTCTCAAAGATATGAGAGGGACCTTCGCCAACCATATGTCCTCACCCCCAGAGCAGTAGGGCAGAGCGTATCTCCCTTCATAAGGCTGCCACACCACGTGAGCCTCGTTCAGCCGGGCCAGCTGATCCCGATAGCCTCGCAGGCTATGTGCAGTAACCTCCCTCAGATCCAGCGATGCCTGGGTCCAGCTAAAATTTCATAAACAGAATAATTATAAGATTTAGTTCAAAAAAAACATTAACGACGAAAAAATAACGTATGATATATGTATACCAGCATCCGAGGGGCATGACCACAAAGTTCTGCTCTCTGAATCGATAACGGATCTGCGGCCTCACACATTTCAACCGCTCCCAAGCCCAAATTTATATCAAATAAATGTATATCAAATACTATAAATAATGCCGCAAATTTGAAATAAAACTTAAAAACAAAAACATAATGAACATTAAAATGAAATAAACATACCTGTAGAACGTTGAGAAATCCTCTGCACTGTCTCGTCCAAGGGTCAGTCGCACTACACAACTCTCGATATAAGAAAGCGAGCGCAAAGACTCCCCAACCTGTACTGGCTGACCCAGAAACATCCCTAAGCAGAGGGAGATAACATAGCTTAACCTTGTTGTTCGTACGATCAGGCATGATCGTAGAACCCAAGGTAAGCAAGATATACGCCCGTACGTACCGATCCACAATCTCTGGAGCAGTATCATCATCCAGGTCACTAAAGTGTGGGAAACGCAAGGTAATCCACCTGAGCTTCAGACTGTTCCCATCTATATCTCCGTCACCAGGGGCAGCCCCTAAATACTCCTGACACTCAGCCCGCCAGTCTATATGTACCGAAAACCCATCATCGCAATAAAGCATCCCCATCAATCGGCAACCCGCAAATCATGCCGATATCCTGTAGGGTGATCGTCATCTCACCAACCGGGAGATGGAACGTATGGGTCTCCGGACGCCATCTCTCGATCAAAGCCTCCAGCAACGCAAAATCATACTGTACCCTACCTATATAGTGTACTCCCAGAAATCCGCACTCCGCCAGTCTCAACAATACCACAGGAGCTAATTCGCCTGGCAAGGCGGCACCATGACGAAACAAAAGGGGACTAGAAACCTCCCACCCGGGCCAAATATACCTAGCCCTATGGTCCGCATGTCGGGTCAGAACAGAGGCATCGATAGGCTCGGGATCAATGAAAGCTTCCATCTATTTATTTCAATATCAAGGTTGGTATTTGTTCTACGAGGAAAGGAAATAAATAAGAGAATAGAAAAGTGTAATTACTAGTACGTGGCATTGTAATCCAAAGTTATCCCACACTTCCAAGAAGTGCATGTGGGGAAGTTCTTGGTTTCCAGCCTATATACTAAGTACTACTTCAAAAGTAATCCTCATGCGGTTTTGAAAAATAGGATTCAGTTTTTTTTATAAAAAAAGTTTGAACAATAAATCATATTTTAAGGGTTTGGGGTAGACCTATCTGATTTAGGGTTTAGGGTTTGGGGTATAAGTATATGAAATTTGGGATGTTGTTATATGTATATTAATTCCTATTCTATTTTTCTATCTCACTAATAATTTCTATCCTATTATTTATACTTACAACAACATCTTAGTCCTTATTTTCTATCTCACTAATAATTCCCATTATTTATACTTACAACAACATCTTAGTCCTATTTTTCAATTTCAAAATGGGACTGAGGGCTACAAATTTTACAAATGTACAAATTTGTAATAATTTTATCTTCTTACAATCCAATAATATTTCAATCCTATTATTTATACTTACAACATATCAAAAATATATACTTCTTAATTATTTTTTTCAATTTTTATTTATCTTCTTACAATTCAAATTGCAATGTCATAAAATTTGGAATTTAAATTTTTTTGAATTTAAATTATGTGTAGGGTATGGCATAATCAATACAAATATTATGACTTTCATTTTTGTAGTACAAGTTAATATTTCAACAACAAATCAACCAATAAAATGGGAATAACAATATTTTCAACCAAAAAAAAAATCCTAAATTGCAATGTCATAAAAAAAAATCAAAAAATTTCGGAATTAAATACAAATTAGTCACATATTTGAGTAATTTGTGTAATTTTTACAATGTCATAAAAAAATCAAAAAAATCATAAATTATAAGTAAATAAATAATAAAATCAAAGCTAAAATTCAACATAATACAGAAATTTAAACTTACAATTAAGAAAAAAGTTGAATTTACTTAGCAAAATCCTTGGCTTGGCTGTTTTTCTTCTTCCTTTCCTTCCTTCCTTGCTTGCGGCGGCTATGGAGGAGTTAGAAGTTTTTTTTTGTTTTTGTTTGGTTGAAGGCGTGAACTGAGAATGGAAAAGGGTTTTAATTAAAACTCGCTACACGGTGTAGCGAGTTTGACTTAAGTCTGGTCAAAACTCGCTACATGGTGTAGCGAGTTTAGGTTAATTAAATGCCCTAATTAATTTCCCAACGGTCAAACTTAATTACCCTAAACTCGCTACACGGTGTAGCGAGTTTTGACTAGACCTAAGTCAAACTCGCTACACGGTGTAGCGATTTTCAAAAAATTGGTCATTCTGGGCAATAGTTTGAACAGTGGGTCATTTTAGTAAATAAAAAAGTAAAAAAGGATTATTTGAGAAAAAAATTCTAAAAAGCGCTAGGCGGATGCTAGGCGGCGGAGCTGGACCTAGCGCCTAGGCGGGGACTAGTCGGGATTAGTCGGGATTAGTCGGGACCTAGGCGAGGCTTAGATCTAGGCGTTGGAGAGGGGCCTAGCGCCTAGGCGGGGTCTTTTAGAACACTGGTTCCAGGCGAGAAATTCAATCTACTCGTCACTTCCCGCAGATTTACAATCCTTTCCGCAAGACGCTTGATAAAACTGACATCTGTGACACACGTGTCACTCTTAGAAACGTTTCAACTTTTTGACGGCTGTGATGGGACATATGAAGAGACACTTTGAAATTTGAAATCATTAAATGGGAGGGAAATTAAAATTTTGGGGCCAAATAACCTTTGCTGTTCCCCAAAAATCCATACGTATTCCCTTCATATAAATAACCTCCCCCCTCCTCCTTTTCCCCCTTTTCCGTCTTCCTGATGATCTGAGAACCCCTTTGCGATTTTCGGCCACCTTAGTACTTTTTCCGGCGAACTTGCTACCACCCCTCCCTTCAGTTTTCTTCGTTCCAGTGACCTGATCCTTGCTCTCCCTTGAATTTCACCCATAAATACCCACTCTTTAGTCTGATTCCTCCATCTAATCACCCTGGAAAGTAAACCCTTCGGTCGTACTCTAGATATTCCGGCGAACTTACGATCAATATTTGATTTCATCAACGACCCCTCATATTTTCCAGGTAATTTCTTTGATCTTCAATTTCCTTTATTTTCTTTAAGTTTTTGTTTCTTGCCATGGCTAGGTTTAAGAATTGCCTTAGACAAATTAGATATGGCCAATGCTAGAAAACTGGGGGTATTTATTATCTAGCTAGGGGTATTTGGGCGAGAATCCCGCGAGATGACTTGGTAAATTGCTTAAGGATTAATAGGGTAGATCCCGCCATAATTGCAGCCATAGAGATTAGGGGTAAATGTTTTCTTCACTTCTCAGCCACTATGTCCAAAACATTTTTCACTCCCCGCGAGCTTTGCAAACACCTTTGTCGCTTCTACGGCCCTCCTACATACTCTGATAGCTCTGACACTGATTTTCTTGCTGCGAGATCTTTAGCTAATAGGAACCGTTATAAACAAGTTCTCTCTTCTTCTGATTCAGGCGAGATGTCCCACTCTGGAGCTCCTGGTGCCTCAACTTCAACCAGCGGGAATTCAACCTTGACCAATAACCCTTCCACTTCAGCGGCAGCGGGAACTAATCCTTCCCAAAATCCTCCTATAACCCCTTATCATACCCAATATAACATTGACCACTTAAATTATCAAATTGCCCCTTATGAAGGCGAGATGGCTCTTTCCGCCATTAGACACCGACAAGATGGGATAGTAGTGTTCCCCTCCCAATTCGAGGCGGGATTGCGAATTCCCGTAGACCCTTTCATTTCTCTCGTTCTTTTCAAAGCCCAGGCAGCACTTGCTGAGCTTCATCCTAATGCCATTAGGGTTCTTACTTGTTTTATTGTCATTTGTCACTCACTTAGGCGAGAACCTACTACCCACCTTCTCATGGATATGTTTACTGGATACCAACAACTTGATAAGAAAAATAACGAACTTAGGATGTCGCTCCAATATAAGCAACCAAGAATTCTAACCCCTCTGCCCTCCAAAGTTCACAACTGGCAAAACGATCCCTTATTCATCGTTTCTCGCGTTGGATGGGATCTTCCCACGGATTTGCAAGGAATCCATCCCATGGTTGACAAAAAATGGGCCTTGGATGAGGACGAGAAACGTCTGAAAAAGAAGATGCTTCAAATTCTCGCTGATGCCAGCACTTCTGATCCCTCGCCTGCTTTATTCTTCATCCAAAAAATACTTTCAGACCATTCCCTTCTTAGCCAATCAGGGCTTTCCTATGATTTCCCGCCCACTCCTCCCCGTGTTTCCATAACCCGCACTGAATCATGGCCTGGATGGGAGCTTCATACGGGGTACAAATTCAGCTCAGACTGCTCAATTTGCTGGAATGGACAAAACATGTGTCCCGCCATGAGGAGAATCCAGCGTATGATTCCCACCATTTCCATCCTTTCAATTAGTGAACTCTTTATTGTCGCTGACATTTCTTATTTTTCTCGCAGTTCATCGCACAATGGATATGAATCAAAAGCGACTGGCTCAGGGGACCTCCGAACAACAAGCCAAGCGCCTGGCCATGGCTAGGAATGCAAGTTTGATGGATCAACCAACTGACCTCACTATTCCCATCGCACCAACTGGTGTGAATGAGCGGGCTCCTACTGTTGAAGGCTTTCGCAAGAGGGATCCATCCTCCGCTTCTCGCCAACAAAAATGCCCCCGCACCTCATCCTCCGCTCCGCCTCAAGGGGGTCCAAATGAATCCCTCCACTTAGAAGATGAAGAAGAAGAAGAAGAAGAAGAAGAAGAAGAAGAAGAAGAAGAAGAAGAAGAAGAAGAAGAAGAAGAAGAAGAAGAAGAAGAAGAAGAAGAAGAAGAAGAAGAAGAAGAAGAGGAGCCCCAAAATGAAGCTCCAGTTGAAAGTCATGAGGCTGATGATGATGGGGTCCAAGTGGAAAATCCCGCGGAAGTAAACATCCCGCTGTAAGTACCCAAATCTGGCTCATGCCTTTCGGTTAAATTTTCCGGCAATTTCGGTAAGTTTCCCGGTAATTCCCCGGACCTTCCTAGTGTTCCGGAAATATTCCGGAACTGTTCCAAATTATATAAGGGCTGAAAGGGAAGCTTCCCAATTAAGAAACACGTTTTTTCTTAATTTGGGAAACCTCTAGAATTTGCCACCTTGCATGATTCTAGAAACATGCTGAGTCACAGGGGATAATGCCGCACGGCTGCATTAGCTCAAGGTCTCTGGCCGCACGGCTTCATTAGCCTTATCCAGACTGCCTATAAATAGAGCCCTCCTCTACCCATTTTGATCATCAACAAAAAGCATATTACTCTCATAATACGAAGAAAATCCTCCCAAGAGCTGCTGGAAGTCCAAGAAGGTGAAGAAGAAGTCCAAGAAGCCACCTCCCTCCTCCTTGAAGATCCCAAGATCAATTCCTCCTCCTAGCTCCGTCCAAAGAAGAAGAGGAAGCCATTGGTAACCTCGCACGCCCTAAACTTGCATCTTAATTGCTCTATGTGATTCCAATTGCTCATTGCATTTCATATAATTGCTATTATCTTGTTTGGGACTTGGTAGATTAAAGATCATATCTTTATACCCCCTTTCCCCCTTTACATGCATTAGGCATCCATTGCCATTAAAGATGTAATCTTTGAATCAAAGGTGCATCCTTTGCACCAAAAAAACCCATTTTTCATAAAAATCATGTCTTCATGCATCATTTGCATATAAAAATCCAATCTTTATGATGAAAATGCATCATTTGCATATGAAATCATTTTTCAAGCGTCCTTTGCATTAAAGATCATATCTTTATCCTAAATTAGCATCCTATGCTTTTTTTAAGATACAATCTTCATGCATCCTTTGCATATTTAAATCCCAATTTCTCCACAAAAATGCATCATTTGCATAAAAGTCATGTCTTTATGCATCCTTTGCAATAAAGATCATTTTCTTTAAATCAAATGCATCCTTTGCAAATTAAAGATCATTTCTTTAAATCAAAACGCATCCTTTGCAACCTAAAAATGTCATCTTTTCATTAAAAATGTCATTTTTACATACATTCCCCCATTTCCCCATTAGCAACCTTGGAACGGACCGGTGTAAAGATCCTATCTTTACATCGTTCCTTCCATAAAGGTTTCATAATTTCTTTAGAAAGGGACAACCTTGAACCCTATATCTCCGATTATCACTTAAGATGAGTATGAAGCATCTATACGAGCTCGACCGTCTTAAAGTGTAGGATTGATGGGCTAAGGACCCTCCTTTTCTAAAGAACCTCATCTTTGACTATAAAGGGAGTCATTCTCTCGATCACGCAAGTCCCGAGGTCAAAAATGCGATGATTACAAGTCCGAGATGAGGACGGGATCATAATCCCAAATACATAAAATCCAAGAAATCCCGAACGACAACCAATAAATGGTTTGTACGTCCGGAAGACGACTTGGGACATTCCCTCCCCCTATTTTCAAACACATGCACACAAGAAAGCACGCAAGCAAGCACGATTAATGGGATCTTGGGAGACTTGCTCCGGCAAGGCACCTTGGGTGAACGACGATCCGTTCTTCCCAAGGGGTAACTTAACCTCCGAACCCATAAAACCTTTTTTTCAAAGTTTTGAGGTAATCAAAATGGCGTGGCGACTCCGTTTTTTCAAATTAAACCGGATGTCTTCAAACTCGCGTGAATTCCAATACACAAAAATTTGGGGCACACATTCACAGTTTGGCGACTCCGCTGGGGATATCCCAAAGGAGAAAAGCTTTTTATTTTTTAAAACAAAAATCGATACTCGGTATATAGGTGGAAACCACTTACCCTGCCTGTACACTCCCTGATGTGGGAGTTGGGATAACCGGTGGTTTAACAATCCCACGTACCGGTATCACTTTTCGAAAAAAAAAATAATAAAAGAAAGCTTTTCCCTTTGAGCGGGTTAGACTCCCGTCGCCGATTTCATTAATCATGCTTGCTTTCTTTACCTTGCATTGCATCATTTGCATCTTGGAATCTGTGCATACTGTGAACGGGAAACAACCCGAAAAATAGCAAAGGAGTGGAACCTGGAAAATTGATCCATGCAGTCGTACGGCTCAATCCTCATTGGATTCTGACCGGGCGACCTCAGTGGCAATTCCACCAGGAAAAAATCATGGTTAATCTGGCAGTCCTAGCAGCTTGGGGCTACTCAACTCCATGACCCGGCGGGGCTCCTGTAGAAATTTACGTGCTTACGTGCTGCATTCTCCACCGTCCCGAAAATCATTCCTTTAAAACACATTTATGAAAATCTCTGTTTTAACTCAAAAAAGGAACATTTTTAGGAGACCGCACACTACGCGCACCTGATATATCCTGTACACTTTGCACGCACGTCCTTCAAACCCGAGGGTGGTTCCAGCTGCAGTCACGGACAGCCTTACGATGCTCCCGGGCGCGCACGGAATCATCCCAACCTCCCACGGCAGCAAGTGTCGACCAATGCACACCCAGGTGTCACACGTTTCAAAAAACCGTGACTTTTTTGGTTGGTTTTTGGACTAGTCCGTGTCATATAGCCCAGTTGCATATCCTCGTAAAGGTCAAGCCTTAGTTCATAACGGAAGCCAAGATTTTCGCTCAAGCGGAACTCTGCCAAAATTCCGACAAGGAAAAAATTGGCGAGATCTTGACTCCGACATTGACTTTGACCTTGACCCGCACGGAATGCGTAAGAGTCGAGACCGAGTCTTTGCCAATCAAAAGATCTTTCGCTCAAGCGAAGCTCTGCCAAAATTCTGACAAGGAAAAATTGGCAAGATCTTGACCCGGCATTGACTTCGATTCTGACTCACGCCCGGCGTATGCAACGAAGTTCAATGTGACACTGTGTCATCCGGCTTTTACCGCCCGACCCATGCCTATTATCTTCTCGGACATTAACGAAAGTCAAAACGTCATTCGCTCAAGCGAAATTCTGCCAAAATTCTATCAAGGCAGAAAGACGAGACTTTCCCGATATTGCCTTGACTATAATCCGCATCGCTCGTGCGTTAAAAGGTCCTATGACCCGCTAGACCCGTTAGGAGCGTTCTTTACTCTCGGTCGGTGGGATCCGCGTGCCCTATAGGACCCTCGCCCGGGCCGCCCACCCCTGGGAGGTCGAAATACAGGTGGAATACGAGGGGCTTATAGACGTAGTGACGGAACCCACTGATCCAGGATCTAGAGTAGTTACGAAAAAGAAGGGCAAATCCCCTTTTCCAACCAAATAGATATTAATAAAAGACACTGTTTTAAGTAAACTGGAAGATTCTGATTTGCATATTGCCTCGAGCCTTCATTCTAAACACCTACCCCGAGTCTAAACCTTTCCTATCCCTTTCCCCGCAAAGAAAGAAGTGGGTGAGAACATCGGGTCGGGCCGACTTGTTAGCGCAGCATTCTCAGCAACCGCCGTAATCCTCGCTTTACTAGCTTTTCAGTGTCAAAATGGCCAACGTGGTATTCAACAATGGTAATGACCAAGTAGTCGGAGAGGCCATCCCAGTTCAGCCCAAGCCTCACATATGGTATGATGTATGTGACTGTGAGGACTGTTTGGAGTATGAGTATCAAGAATGGATTAATGAAGACGCTCCTTCGAGAAAGAAGAAGAAGAGAAAGTCTACGCAGCAGAAATTAAAAGAAAGGTATGAAGCCGGAGACAAGAGCGTCGGAACTCTAGGGGAGCCTTCTGGCAAGTTCGATTACTATGTCAGTTATGCCAAACAGCCTGCCAAGGAACCCATCATTCAAAGCACAGTCCAGCCTGATACCCCCATGGACAGTGATCCTCTTGAAACAGAAAGTGCTGAATTTGTGGCCATCGTGAAGTTCAATGAGAAGCTAGCAGATCTAGAAGCAGAATACAGAAAGCCTATGGAATACGTAGCCAGTCAAGGAAGAATTAAGATCCCTTCTGAAGAAGACTTCATCAGCATTATCCAAGCCAATGGAATACGTAGCCAGTCAGGGAAAGCTGAATTCCCGCCCATTCAGCATATCATGCGGGAATTCAGCTTTCCCTGGTAAGATCCCCTTCTTCTTCTTTTCCTTAATTTTAACTTTCCCTTACTTAATTTTTCCATCTTAACATTTTATTGTCGCTTTACCTTTCGCAGGCTAGCAGCACCATCCTGGGCTTAAGCAACAAATGCATCAAGCTGGAGGTTGAACTTACAGAGGCTGAACGTGAGCGCAACATTTTCAAAAGGAAGGTATCCAGGCGGGATACTTCCATCAAAGAGCTCAAGGATTTACAAGCCAAAACTGATGCTGATCTTACGGCGTGGAAAACGCGTTTGGAGGAGCTGGAAAAGAAAAATAAGGAGGCGGAAGAAAATATAATTCAACTTGCCGCAGAGAACGAAAAGAACAGAGCCGATGCCGCTAAGCTTGCTGAGCTTATCGTGGAGAACAAACGGCTCAGGGATGACAACTTTGTTAAAGCCAATCAAGTAACCAAGATGAAGGATGATCTTGCGACGGCAAAAACTAAAGCTGAGATTGCCGAAATGGATGCATTCGACAATGCAATCCTTCATACACTCCGCACTATTGCTGCCGACACTGATTCCGCCATCCCTCCAGCCAAGCTGGCCCAATGGGGCTCTGAAACTATCTTTAGCGACCAAAGTCGCAAGGGGCATCCCCTTGTGCCTTATGGCAAAGAAGAACTGGCCCAGTTGGCGGCAGAAGATGCGGTTCTTGGCAAGGCCGCATGGCCTATTCCCGCCATCCGTGCGGATAATATTGTTCCCGCGTGGTATGAACTATCTCAGCAGAAGAAGGACGCTCTCTACGCCGCCTACAACGCTCAGTGACTTTATGTTTGTACTTTGTGATTTCTGCCAATTCTTTTAACTTAATTTGGATCTGTAACAAACAATATCTACTTCCTGTCTTTGTGTTTTATCTTTTGTTTTTCGCATTTGTGTTTTGTCGCAAACGATTTACTTTAATTTCAATGGTGGGTCTTCGTGCCCAACAATTTGTAATCACTATCTTATCTTTTTGTTGCGGCCTCTTACCTTATGCTTTACTTTATTCTTCCATTCTTGCTGTCACGTTGCATGCCTTTCTTTTGGTAACTATAATTTTGCTTCGATAGTTCATCGAAGATTGAATCTTACCATCTTATCCCTATATACATACTACTCCCTTCAAAAAAGTGAGGCTTGTCTTTAGGCAGCCTCACTCCCAAGTCAAAATTCTCGCCAATTATTTTATGTGACAATCTTAGACACGTTACATACATATCCTTTTAACTTACTTCCGCCGCTTCTGCGACAACAATTATAACCTTCTTTTTTCGCCTAAGCGACAACCACCACAACTGACTCTCATCATCACTGTAATTACCATCTTTGCCTTCATACGTGTCTGGGTCTCTCCCAGGTCACAAGGTTTGGCGTCTGGGTCTCTACCCAGGTCACCACATCCATTTGTCGCCTGGGTCTCTCCCCAGGACACCGCATCCACTTGTCGCCTGGGTCTCTCCCCAGGTCGCAAGGTTTGGTGCCTGGGTCTCTCCCCATGTCACCACATCCATTTGGCGCCTTGGTCTCTAACCAGGATGCCGCATCCACTTGTCGCCTGGGTCTCTCCCCAGGTCGCAAGGTTTGGTGCCTGGGTCTCTCCCCAGGTCACCACATCCATTTGGCGCCTTGGTCTCTAACCAGGACGCCGCATCCACTTGTCGACTGGGTCTCTCCCCAGGTCACCACATCCATTTTTCCAAGTGCTGGCGATAATTCCTTCTCGCTTTCATCATCACGCCTCAACGGTCACTCCCTTTGTCTACTTTCTTTATCAACTCCAATGGTCGCTTTCTCGATCACTTTTCGCCGCCTGAAATCTCGCTCCTCCGTTCACTGATTTATGAAACACAAAACAATAAACTTGTCAGATTTGTTATAAAAATGCCGCGGAGTAATTCTTGCCATCCTTCTTCCACCATATTTATAAGTTACATCATTCTAGAATGACAAATTCTACATAACTTTTTCGCCAATGTGAGGTCAACAAAACGCATGTCCCAAAAGAAAAGTTACATAACTTCTGTTATCTAGAGCAAAAATCAAAAGATATAACTACAAAAACTTGCGACAACTTCATTGATAAAAACGCTTCAGATGATCAACACTCCAAGCATTTTCAATTCTTCACCGTCCTGCTTCCTTAGCTGATAAGTCCCTTCTCTGATAACTTTGGACACCTGAAATGGCCCTTCCCACTTTTCATTCAACTTAGTGAATCCTGGCTTGGGTCCCGTAGCCTCCGCACTTCTCAGCACCCAGTCACCCACATTGAAAGACCTTTTGTTTACTCGCTTATCGTGTTGAGCTTTCATCCTTTGCTTATAATTCACCATCCTCATTCTCGCTTGAAGCCTTCTCTCATCAACCAAATCAAGATCGTTACATCGTCGCTGTCCATTTCTCGCCACGTCGTAATAAATCACCCGATATGTCGGCAATGCCATCTCGGCCGGTGCCATGGCCTCAGATCCATATGTCAAAGCAAAAGCTGTTTCACCAGTTGAGCCCTTTATTGTGGTCCTGACATACCACAATGCCGTTGGCAATTCTTCTAACCATGAGCCGCCTCTTCCTTCCAAATTCTTGCGTAAGGCGGCAATAATTTGCTTGTTTGCCGCCTCAGCCTGCCCGTTGCACTGCGGCCTATATACTGCCGACATCCAATGCTTCACATTCATCCTCTTGCACTCCGCTGCAAATTTCTTCCCGAATTGTGTTCCATGATCAGAGATAATAGCCCTGGGCAACCCATATCTACACCAAATGTTTTCTTGAACAAACTTGATCACATTATCTTTACTTATTGTTGTCAAGGCTTTCGCTTCCGTCCATTTTGTAAAATAATCAACGGCGACAACCACATGCTGGCACCCTCCCTTGGCCTTTGGGAATGGCCCAATCAAATCTATGCCCCACATATCAAAGGGCCAAGTCGCGACAATCGGCGTTTGCTCAGTGGCTGGTTGCCGCGGGATATTTCCAAATCTCTGACACTTCTCGCATTTTCGTACATACTCTTCTGCATCCTTCCTCAAACTTGGCCAATAATAACCATGGAACAAAACCTTCTCCGCCAGGGATCTCGCTCCTGGATGGCCACCACAAACACCTTCATGGATTTCAAACAAAACCTTCGCCACCATTCCTGGCTCCACACACCTCATCAATGGCTTTGAGAAAGATTTTCTATATAAGACCCCATCCTGCATGGTAAATCGCGGAGAAGTCACCTTTATTAATTTTGCCTTTTCTTCATCAGGCGGCAATTCGCTCTTGTCTAAAAAATCCTTCATTTCTGTCACCCAATTCTTCTCTATTTCACCAATCTCCATGATAATAGGCCTGTCAATTGCCGGCATATCCACATACTCCACCAGGGGCTCAACAGCGGCTTCGTTTGCCTCGCTTCCCGCCGATCTACTCAAGGCATCAGCCTTTGAATTCTCTGCCCTATCAATTTGCACAAGTTCCCAAAACTCAAAACTGCTCAAAATGCTTCTCGCCAAGTTAAAATATATTATCAGAAATGAATTCACCACCCCATACTCGCCCCGCACTTGGTTCACAATGAGCTGAGAGTAAGAATGAATCACAACCTTCTTTACCCCAATTTCACGGGCAAATTCAATTCCCGCCACCAATGCCTCATACTATGCCTGATTGTTGGATACTGGGAACTTGAACCTAAATGCCTTCTTATATTCGCATTCCGCATCTGGTGACATCAAAACCATTCCCGCTCCTCCTCTGTTCTTCGCGGACGAACCATCTACATACATGACCCAACAATTTGCCGGCCTCTCCTTCTCCTCAATCAAACTTGGCACAGCCCTATTTGTCGCCTTCCTCTTCTCGCGCTCCTTCACCACTTCCGCCTGAGACTTAGTAAATGAGGTCTCAACAATGAAGTCTGCCAATGCCTGTGCCTTAATAGCTCGGCGGGATTCATATCTAATATCAAACTCGGTCAACTCGATTGACCACTTCAGCAACCTTCCCGCGGAATCTGGCTGCTGCAAGATCTTTCGTAAAGGGGCATCAGTTAAAACAACAATTGTATGAGCGACAAAATAAGACCTCAACTTTCTCGCTGCCACTACCAACGCATAAGCAACCTTCTCGGCATTAAAATATCTCGATTCAACCTCGCTCAATGCCTTAGAAACGTAATACACAGGCTTTTGAATACCTCCATCTTCCCTCACCAACACTGCAGCCACTGCATAGTCAGAGGCTGCCAGATAGACAGACAACTCTTCCCCCTCTACAGGACTACTCAATAATGGCGGCTTCCCCAAATAAGTTTTCATTTCTTCAAAAGCTACTCCACATTCCTCGCTCCACTCAAACTTCTTCCCACCCTTTAACACCTTGAAAAATGGCAAACACCTCTCTTTCGACTTCGAAATAAATCTTCCCAACGCAATTATCCTCCCATTCAACTGTTGAATCTCGCGGATAGATTTTGGCGGCGACATGTCCAACAACGCCTGAATTTTTTCGGGGTTGGCCTCAATTCCCCGCCTGTTCACCAAGAATCCCAGAAATTTTCCCGCCGTCACACCAAACGTGCATTTACTAGGATTCAACTTCATGGAATTCCTTCTCAAATTCTCGAAGGTTTCAGCGAGATCTAATAAATGGTGATTCTTCTTGGACTTGATCACCATATCATCAATGTATGCTTCCATATTCCGCCAAATTTGTTACTTAAACACCTCATTTACCATCCTTTGATATGTCGCCCCCACATTCTTCAAGCCAAACGGCATCATTCTGTAACAAAAATTTCCCATTGGGGCCCTAAACGCAGTTTTCGCCTTATCCTCCTCCGCCATCTTGATCTGGTGATATCCCGAATAAGCATCAATAAAACTGAACACCTTGTGACCAGCAATGGAATCCACCAACTTATCAATCTTGGGCAAAGGATAGCAATCTTTGGGACATGCCGTATTCAAATCAGTGAAATCAATACACATCCTCCACTTCTTGTTTGATTTCAACACCATTACCGGAAAAGCCAACCAGACTGGGTATTGAATCTTCTCAATTATTCCCGCTTTCAGCAACTTTTCCACTTCCTCCATCACGGCCAGCTCTTTTTCTGGCGACAAATGCCTCACCTTCTGCTTAAATGGCTCTATATTAAGATCAGCGTTCAAACAATGCAAGGCTACGTTTTCATCAATTCCCCTCATATCTTCAGGCCTCCAGGCAAAAACATCCAAATTTTCCTTCAAAAATTCAATCAAGCATTCCCGTTCATCCCGCGACAACTGCTTGCCAATCTTTTTTTTTGCTCTGGGAAATAACAATTGATTTCTACTTCCTCCAATTCTTCTCCTGCCTTGATATCTGGCTCATCCCGCACTTGTAGGGTCTCAACCTCTATCCTTTTCCTCGCTTTGGCGGCAACCGACCTCTTGGGATCAGTGAAGACATTCCCAGTAGGCCGCCCTTGAGCGTCCTCCACCTCAATGGTTTCACAGTCATCATCAGTCTCATCTATAGATACTTTAACATTTCCCTCAACAATCTCTTCAATTCTTGGCTCATCCATTCATATGAACCTTGTAACCCTAACGTAACATAGACCAGGCATTGCATTTACCATCTCCATTGCCAAGTAATTCCCTTCGTCAGTATCATCTCGCCCATCCATGTCAGGATCAAATTCTCGCCACATCGTCACCTCATGCATATATTCTCGCCGTGCTCCGGAATCAGATTCCTACACATCCGTCTCCTTCACTTCCCGCTCTCCTCCAGATTCGCATGTCGCCAACCCTGGACCTTGGTTTGTCACTGCCATTATCATAGCTGAGCCATTCCTCATACTGTCCGTCATGACCCACTCAGAATCATCATTAGCCACCTCTACAATCTTGACCATGTTTATTTTCAACTGGCTGGAATCAGATTTGTTAGTCATAGAAATTGTACTCTCCGTCTTAGCTTTTAGCATTTCCTTTTGCTTCCTTATTACTGTGACCGCCTCACTCTTTAAATAGCCTATCCCGTTGGAGGTGGGATACTTCACCCTTTGATGGGGAATTGACATAACCATCTCAAAGCTTAACATGAATGGAATCCCCACTATTGCATTGTAAGGGGATACGAGATCAATCACCATAAATTCAATATTCTCGCATCTCGCCAACTTTCCTTCGCCAATTTCAACATCCAACATAATCGTACCTTTAACCTTAACTGAATGATTGGTAAAACCCTCGAGGTATCCCTTATGAGGCACCAAATTGGCCTCCGTATAATTCATCCTCTTAAAAGCATCATAATAAAGCACATTCCTGCTTTTCCCAGAGTCTACCATAACTCGCTGCACAATATTATTGCCTGGATACATCGTGATGAAAATAGGTTGACTCCCATGACTCTTAATAACAGCCAATTCTCGCCTGGAGAAACTGATTACTCTATCTTGGCTGGCGGGAAACTGGGGAACGTCAAATGTATGCGTTAAAGTCATAATTTGATTGTTCAATTGGGACACACTGGGTAGCGGATCATGGATAACATCTACCAAATTTCTCTCCGGCCTTCGCTGATCATCTCGCCCAACATTCTCTTCCAAGTATTCTTGCAGGAAACCCCTATCAATCCTCCCTTGAATCAATCTCCTCAAATTATAACAATCATCAGTCTTGTGCCCCTTATCCTTGTGAAACTCGCAGTAACTATTCTGGTCTTTGGCTCCCTCAGTTCCCGGTGCAATGGGAAAAGGCTCAGGAAGGTTTACCTTCTTCATAATCTCGCTAATGGGAGTGTTCAATTGGCTAAACTTAATGGCCGTCTTTGGTTTATATTCACTCTAACCCCCAAAACGGCCATCCCCACGGCCTCCACTACCTCCCACTCGATCCGTCCCCCGATTGCCGCCAGATCCTCTCCTGTCATCTCGCACTACTTCCACCCTCTCGCTTATTACTTTCTTGGTCGTCAAATTTGACGCTTGAGCCCCCTTAGCCTTGACTCTGGCTCTACTACAAAATCCCCTGACTCTTTCATACAATTCCCCCGTAGTTTTTGGCAACCTCATTCCTAGCTCCTGCTTAAAGTGACCTGGCTGCAAACTGGTATTATACAACATAATTATCTCGCCTTGGCCAATGTCAGCGACTTGATTCGCCACTCCCATGAACCTGTCAGTGAAAGTGGCTATTCCCTCCCCCTCTTTTTGCTTGAGGCTGCATAACTCCATTTTTTACACCGGCTGCGATCCCGACGCACTGAATCTCGCTAAAAACTTCTCCTTGAAATCTTGATACCCAGTTATCGAGTCTTCAGGCTGCGCCAAGAACCACTCCAAAGCATGATCCGCCAAAGTGCTCACCAAAGCTCGACATAGAACTGCCTCATTCTCAGTTAACAGAGACATTGTCGCCTCAAATCCTTCGACATGGGTTATCGCCCTAGTCTTCCCAGAATAACTCGATAAAGTTGGCACGCGAAAACTTGGGTCTGGGGTGACACCTTTGATGCTTGGAATAAATGGAGCCAGAAAAGGTTTCTTCTATCCAACCTTCTTTGTTCCCGCCTCTAACCCCTTAATCTTCTTGGCCATCTCTGCCATCTCGCTCTTCCACCTTTCTTCCTCCTCCTTCTTGGCCTTCTCCATTTCAGCAGCCTTAGCCAATTCTGCGGCTTTCAAGGCATCAGCGAGCTTCTCAGCCTCAGCCATCCTTGCCGCCTCAGCGACTCTCCTTTCCCTCTCTTTCTCATACTCCCTATCCTTCTTCTCTTGCCGCCTCCGCTCCCTATCCCGCGGAGATCTTTCATTCCGATGCCTTGTGTCAGGATGTCGCGATAAATGGGACCTTTCCTCTGCATGCTGGGCGTTGCTGGGAGCATACTCCTTATCGTGCATTGAGCCACTAGATTCATCACTATCATATTCAAAGTAATAAGATTGTTCTCTGGAATTGCCTGATTTATGGTATATTTTCTTTCTCTTCTTCCTCTTTGGCCTCCAAACCATCATCCTTCCTTTTCTCAATGGCTCCTTCTGTTCTCGCATTGGCCAAATCCCGCCTGCGATCCATGGCCACTCTTCTAGGCGGCGGCATGTCCCTCGCTCGCCTTGGCCTATCAGCGAAACTAGCGCTAGCCTCTCGCTCTTGCCCGCCAATAGGGGCTCTTCCCGCCTTCCCTGCCAATAGCTCCTCAGGAATATGGGAAGGCTCCACATTCAACTCCCTCAACCTCTCAATTCTTTCCCTTACTTCTGCATCCTTTGACTTTGCCGGAACTTGCCCTTCATCTACTGCCTTGGCCTTCTCAATTCTCGCCCTTTCATCTCGCTCCCTAGCTCGCCTAATGCTAGAGTCAGTCTCAGAAGTATGCACCTCCACCTCTCTATCAGATCCCGCCTCGGCACGAGCTTCCTTAGCATTGGGGGTTGCCAACGTTAAGTTCTGAGCTGCCTTGGAAGGGGTAGCCTTATCTTGCCCCATCACCATCATTTAGCAACAAACAAATGTATATTTTTGACAAACACTGTAATCCCAATAGCACCTTTTCACAATCAACCAACAATTCTGACAACTTTACAAGTTACTTTTCTGACAACTAAAACACCTTTACACCATTTATGAGTTAACCAACAGCATTTACCACCAAGGACAACTTTGTGACACCACAAAATAAAGACAACAACGGTCAATAATCAACTTCTGACAGGTACGGCCTGGAAATTCACCTTGATCTTCAAACCAATAGCATTTATTCCCACAACAAAGCTGACAACCAAGATTTCTGGGCTCCACCAGAGAATAGCCACTATCTGCCACCTTCAAACTCACCACCGACATCCACCAACAACCTCCCAATTCCACCAAACCACCCCACAAAGAATTCAGTCCCAGTAACGGAACCAGCTGATGCTACACAGGAAAAAGTGTTACACAGGAGCTGAACCCACAGCTGTACAAGAGGATACTCCGGCTAGTTCTTCTTGGGATGGAAAGCTTTGACTCCTACACACAAGTAAACAAGGGTGAACTAAACCGGGGGTGGCTCCGATAAAACCCCTCCGGCGTGAGAATCAGTGACTGTTCTGTGATAAAGAGAATAATAATGGAGAGAATTGTAGAGGGGAAGAGCTTAGAGAGGGAGTAAAACTTACCCAATAATGATATATCCCACACTTTTATACCATTTCACAAATTAGGCCATGCCCCTAAGTGACACGTGTCAATCACCCATGCTTTTTGGGTCAACTACCCTCAAAGTTTGGTAAGAAAGTACTGCCCACCCATCATGCCACACTGTTGACTATTATAGGGGGGTGTCCACGTGGCAACACCTCAATCTCTTATTACCTATTAGTCACGCTTGTCGCCCGGCGACAATCCATCTAAAGGAACAATGCAAATCTTATCGCCTAGTCTAACCTCTACCTTTGTTGTCATACGGCTAAAAGCACTGGGCCACTTCCCGTAAATGGACGTATCTCGCCTATAACCTGTTGTCGCACTCAGTCATGACCTTATTACAAATTACGCTTCCCGCCAATTAAAGAAGTATATAATTTATCATTTACCCTTTACTTTATTATTCCCTAATCTCCTTAACACCTATGGCTCCTCCTAGATCATATGGCCCACTAAACCCATTGAGCCCATTAAACTGTTCAAGCCCAATCTCTATTTCATAATCACTTCAGAACCCTTTTTGCGAAAACCCACAATATATTCACCTCAAATTCAATTGATAATTAATGTTGGTTGATTGTTATGACTTTATTTTTAAGCTTCCTTTCTCATTATATATAAAACATTGGAGTATCACAAAATAAATGTTCAAAACTTGATTCACAAAATTCAAAAAAAAAAAAATGTTCAAAACTTGATTAACAAAACAAATGTTATACTTTTTGAATTTTGATTCCACATTTGGTAGATATATACTAATAGTACCAACCGTACCAACCGAGTACACCTTACCAACTAAATTGGTATATCGACTTAGTAGGTCGGTAATGGTACATGCTTTTATATACCAAGTTAAACTTGGTTGTTATATGATATAAACGAAATATAATTGGTATACCTATCTAGGCACCCCTAGTTTCTAGACCATTTCTAAAAGATAGACTTGAGTCTATCTTTTTTTATTAGTTATAATATTGGAAAAATTCCTCTTTACCCACATTTCTCAAATCATAACCCAAAAAAACCCAGCCCAAATTAAAAAAGACAACTCCCTTTTATACTCCATATCAAAATCCCTTTAAACCCCAAAATGCTATATATCGGACGAAGACATTGACGGCGCCGTTAACATCTAATCTTGCGATCGCTTAATCCATGCAATAATTCATGCCGTTTCTTAAGGATCCGTTTGCTATTGAAGAAATTTGAAATTGCAATCCTTTCATCCAATTCAATCAATCCGGAAAAAAGGTATTACATCCGAATTATGATTTTGATTGAATTCAGTTTATATTTTGTATTAATTTTCATTTTTTTTTCTTCAGAATTTTGAGTTTTTGATGAATTTTTTGATTGAATTTATTTACAGATAAAATAACTTTACCTTCAATGGAGTCTAATGTGATGTTGATGTTGAATTATGGAAGATTTTCTATTGTTACTAGGTTTGATCAATTTGATTCTTATGAATCTATTATTGAATTTAGTTGCAACAGATGGAACAGTTTGAAAAAGGAGACAATCTCGATGTCATATCTGTTAGATGAGAAAAGGTCGTGCATGTTGTCTAGTGAGCAAGATTTCATCTGTATGGGTGTTATGATTGCTCGTAGGAATATTGAGCTACTAGAAATAAATGTGAATGATTTGAGTATCTGTGTTAGTAATGTCAGTGATTCCTTCAAGAAATTATTTTCCACTTTATGTGAAGGCAGTAGTAGTAGAAATGATGATAATGTCAAATTCTTCTATCACAAAGAAAAGAGAATGAGAAGTGCGGAATGGGCAGACACAATACAAAATATTGGGCAGATATTTGAAGGTGGCTCTGGTGAATTTAGGAATGCATTGTGTAAGTTTGCAACGGAAGTGGGGTTTGATTTCAATTATGTGAAAAATGAACCTACTCGTATTACGGCTGTATGCTCACACAAAGAATCAAAAGGTTGTCCATGGAAGATACATGCCTCAATTGAAAAATACAGTGGATATTTCTACATAAGGAAATATATTCCTGATCATATATGCAAGGATGCGATTAGTTGTGATTTTGGGCAAAGGATGGGATGTGAAGTTCTTTCCAGTGTTATCCGTGATAAAGTTAGAGATGATCCAAATGTTAGTCCTGCTTCTCTTGTAAAATTGTTGCTAACAGAGTATGGCCTCACTGTTCATTACAAGGTTGTTTGGAGAGCAGTTGAGAAGGCGAAAAACATTATTTTTGGTGAGGCAAAGTTTGCTTATAATAAGCTTAAAGCATATACAGATAAAATTAGAGAGGTGGATCCGGATGGTTGTGTGAAGTTTGAGTCGATCCTGTGACTTCTCGTTTCAGCGGTGCTTTTGCATTTGGGGCATGTTTGCGGGGATTTAAGTTTTGTCGTCCCTTGTTATTTTTGGATGCAACATTTTTGATTGGAATGTTTCGGGGTACCCTACTTGCAAAGAACAAATAAAGACGGAGATAATGGTATGAGAATTTTATTATTAATGCTTTTTAATTTTTTTTTTATATGTAGCATCGTAATTAAGTTGAGTTTGTGGTATAAGATCTTTGTATATGATGTTGTTAAGTCCTATACCAATTGATATAGGTTCATTCGAGAGGTCTTATAACATATGTATATGATTGCGTGAGTACCTATACTACTTGGATATAGGACCATTCAATGGTCTCGATAGCTTTTTATATGAAGTTAATGTGTCCTATACCAATTGCTATAAGACCATTCAAAGATCTTATAGCTTTATATATGAAGTGCCAGGTCCTATACCACTTGCTATAAGACCATTCAAAGGTCTTATAGTTTTGTATATTACGTTGGCAGGTCCTATATTATTTGCTAAAGGACAATTCAAATGTCTTTATAGCTGTGTTTATGATGTTTCCAGGTCCTTTATCACTTGCTATATGACCAATCAAATGTCTTAGACCATGTGATATGAGACAACTTATTTATGTTTTAACATTTTGTATATTGGTTTTTATTTTTATTCATATTTTATGATGCTAAATTAATTTTTTATGAATTGTTTTGGTTGTAGGCCTATTCCATGTTGCTTTTGCTGTGGTTGGATCGGAGGATACTGAAAATTGGACGTGGTTTCTCCAAAATCTTCGTCCTTACATAACTGAGCGAGGAGTGACATTTGTTTCGGATCGTCATCAGGGTATCATTACTGCGGTTCATGAGGTTATGCCGTTTTCACACCATTCATTCTGCATGTTCCATTTAAAAAACAACCTTAGAAATAAACTTGGTGGGTTATCGAAGGAGGTGCGATCCAATATTCTTCACAAATTTTCTAAGCTTTCAAAAGCTCCAACACCTAAGCACTTTCAGATTCTTCTGGACGAAATCATAAATGAGGGTGGTACGAAGGTGTCTGAGTTTTTCAACAATCTTCCGAAGGAAAACTATGCACGCTTATTTTGGAGGTAATCGTTATGGAGAATTGTACTCAAATGCGGCTGAGTCATTTAATGCTATGATAAAGGAGTATAAATCTCTCCCTGTTGTAGAGTTGATAGACAGTATACGTTTGAAGATTATGTCAAGAATGTGCAGACGTAAACAAGACTCAAATTCATGGGAAAATGTGTTGTGTCCATCCATCCAGAAGGTATACTTGGAATGTGCAGACAAAGGAAGGTCATGGATCATTCATGCTTGCGATAAATATGTATTTGAAGTTCATTCAGATCCTTCTATGGTTGTCAACATACAGGAATACACATGTTCATGTGGGATGTGGCAGCAGAATGGATTTCCGTGTGTTCATTCCATATCCGTCTTCAGCAGGTTTAAGAACAAT
Source organism: Adenophora triphylla var. japonica (assembly GCA_022495995.1). Taxonomy (NCBI): domain Eukaryota; kingdom Viridiplantae; phylum Streptophyta; class Magnoliopsida; order Asterales; family Campanulaceae; genus Adenophora; species Adenophora triphylla. The sequence continues at coordinate 99,031 of JAFEMH010005600.1, read as the reverse complement.
TCTTCTTCTTTCATTCAAGATTATTTCAAGGTAAGGAATTACAGGGAATCTTATGCTCTTCAATTCCAGCTATTTCTACATTATGTCCTCCTGTAGTTGATGGGGAATCTGTGGTTCTTCCTCCTGAAACAAAACGCCCCCCCCCCCCGGTAGGCCAAGGAAAAATCTCTACATTTCTAGAGGAGAAGGTACAAAGAGGAAGATGAAATGTCGTCGATGCGGAAAAGAAGGTTATCATAATAAAAGATCATGCAAGGAGCCATTGCAAATTACTTTTAGTTGAGTCATTATTTTCTTATTCAAATAATTATTAATTTAATTCTTTAAACGTCCTATTTGACATTACACACGTGTTCATTACAATGTTATACAATCATTTTAATTTCTGAATTTTGGTTAATTGATTTTTTCGATATCCTAAAATATTTGTTTTTAATTGTTTTTTTTTCTACCTACGTATGAAGGAAATGTAACAGGCTTATTCCTGTAGTAACAGGCCTCTAATTGGTCCTATACCAATTGTTATAGGACATGCCAACATCATACAAAACTCTATAAGCCCTTTATTTGGTCCTATAGCAATTGCTATAGGACCTGCCAACATCATATACATAGCTATTAGCCCTTTAATTGGTCTTATAGCAATTGGTATAGGACCTCCCAACATCATATACCAAGCAATAATGCCTTTGAAAGGTCCTATACTAATTGGTATAGGACATGCCAACATCATACACAACTATATAAGCACTTTAATTGGTCCTATAGCAATTGGTATAGGACCAACCATCTTCATATACATAGCTATTAGCCTTTATTTGGTCCTATAGCAATTGGTATAAGACCTCCCAACATCATATACAAAGCAATAATGCCTTTGAAAGGTCCTATACCATCTGCTATAGGACCATTGATGCAGTTCATTGTGGTGTTCCAACAACAGACAGACAGGCGGCCGCCCCATCTGTCTCCAGGCGCCCGCCCCAACTTGCACCAGCGCAGCTTCAACTCTCGGCCTTCCAGGCGGCCGCATCACACAGGCCAGGCGCTCGCCTCGCCAAGGGCCGAAGGATCAACAAGCCACGGTCTCTCAGGCGGCCGCATGAAGGCCATCCAGGCGCACGCCTCACTGTATTTTGGTACTTTCTTGGGATATTTGTTTTAGGGTTTGGAGAAGTATTTAAACTCATTTATAACTTTGTTGAATTCGGTTTTTGATGATTAAGAATTAATAAAGAAAACCCACTATGAGACCTTAAAAATATTTGGAATATATTTATCCAACATATATCACATATAATAGTAAAATGTTCAACAACAACCAATTTTTATAATTCCATCCAAAAAGAAACTAAGATGTTTAATTTATGAATGATGAGGACAATGTGGACTTGCTAAAATGTCATGTATCATTTTCCCTCTATACTTCGAGACAGCATCGTCTTCATATGTCTTGCTAATTACTCCTTTATCAAACATTTCCTCTGCTTCCATTAGGACGATTATTCCACAATCCAAACTATCATCTCGCTGTTGTGGAATGTCTCCGCGTTTCATATCTATGAAAGTATCCACGTCCTTTTGAGTCTCCTCTAGTCGTTTGTACAGTGCCCTGACATGATCAAACTGAAATTGAAAGAAATGAATCAATTATTATATTTGAAATCAAACACCAGTTATCAGAATTCAAAAAATTTAAAAATAGAAATTTGAATGGTCCTATAGCAGTTGGTATAGGACCTGGCAACGTCATATTCAAAGCTATAAAGCATTTGAAAGGTCCTATAGCAGTTTGTATAGGACCTTGTAACATGATATACACAACATATTTTAGGTCATATATAAAATATTACCATTAGTTTGCCGTGTGTTGCGTAGTGGTCTTTTCCTTTTGTCCTCTTCATGGAGTTGTAAAATTTATACTCCCCATTTTCTGTGTCAAGCACTAGCAATGTCCAATGATCGTTTGTCCTGACACCACGATCATTCCTTGATGAGTGAATTGGAAACAATATAAAAACTGTTTCATCATCTGTAAATTGTTTGATGACATTGTTGATTCCTCTATTTATTTCTTCCGAGTTCTTGTCCTTCAACCATTGCTGTAAACAAATAAATTTTAAATGTACGCATAAATCTGATAATTAACTTTAATTAAAAAAAAAATTAGATGCGTAAGTATATTTTAAATCAATAAATAATACTTACGGTAGCAAAACTTGAGACAAAATTAACTTTTGCCCTTTGGCGTCCACCAGATGGAGGGGGGAGTTCTTTGTATTTATCCCTCAAAATGTTTAGGTAAGCATCCATCACCTAAAAATTCATTTAAGTAGTAAAAAGTCAGCGTTCGCTGGCATATATATTAAACCACATATTTATTATTTAAAAAAAAAACATGTTGTTAAGTCCTAATTATCAGCTTTATGCTTTATGGACTGAAATCGAGAGCCAATGCAAAATAGAGCAGGTCATATAGCAAAGGTTATAGGACCTGGATCAAAGCACATCCAAATCAAAAAGCAAAAAAGAGCAGGTCCTATAGCAAAGGTTAGAGGACCTGGAACAGGTCCTCTGTCACATTAATAATAAAAAACATAATGAAAAAATTTGCCTCAAAATCATATGCACACTACAACAGATCCTATAGCAAGGAGTATATGACATATTACAAGTCATATTCCACATCATCAAACAATCAAACTGAATCAAATCATCTCCAAATCAAATGCACATTACAACAGATCCTATAGCAAGGGGTATAGGACATATTACAAGTGATAAACCACATAATCAAACAATCAACTTAATCAAATCATCTCCAAATCAAATGCACTCTATAACATGTCCTATAGCAAATGTTATAGGACCTGGAACAGGTCCTCTGTCACATACATAATCGCAAACAAAATGAAGCATGTTAAATCAAAATCATATAAGACATGTTTATGTCATTCACCAATTCAACAACACATAATACATACTAAGACAAAGACAAAGACACATATTTATATAGTTGAGGGATAAAAAATGTTTGTACCGCAGCTTCGGTCATCATATCATGAGCCAATTCCCACATTTGCCACATCGCCACATGCAATCCCGAAATGTACCATACACTGTCACTGCAAACAAAAAATAAAAAAAAAACATTTCTATTTTCATCAAGATTTTTAATAAATGAAAACAATTTTTAGTAAAAGTGTTACTTACGGACGTGCGAGTCTTCCGCATAAATCTGTAAATTTTCTCTTTGTTTCATCATCCATGGACTTGGTTGTTAGACTGAAGTTCTCATTAAATTTTGGTAAGAAAACACTGCTGTCTTCCAATTCATCAACATCTAAAACCATTTTACTCCCACCCAAGTCTTCTTTTTCTTTTTTCTTCTTTCCCTCGATGTTTGAAACCTGTGGCCTTCTCTTCTTTCCATCGTACATGTAATCAGGATCCACCTTCTTTTTCCTCTTATTACCTCTTTCCTTTACTCTTCTTTCCATGGAGCCCATAGTATCAACTATCTTGTCTTGGTCCCCCACAGCCACAATGTCCATACACTTCTCTTCAACCCCTTTTGGTTTCTTTTGCAAACTGTCCTTATCCTTTTCAGCCAATTTTTCCTCCAAAATTTTTATTTCTCTGTCTCTCTCCTCTTGCAAACTTTTAAGTTTCTCAATCTCTCTGTCCTTTTATTTAAGCGCGTTGTCAAAAGTTCTCCTCATTTCAACCTCAGCAGCCAAAAAAACATGTCCCTCTTCAATCGCGTTGTTTGTTTTCAGTTCGTACTCCTTAATCTTTTCCAGCAAATTAGCTTTTTCCAGCTTCAAATTTTCATTTTCACTCCTTAATTCAATCAATTCATTTGTCCCACTCCCCTGACCTTTTTCAGTAGTTGTCAGATTGGACCCCAACATTAATTCAAAATTATCTACTAACTCTTGAAGATTTGTACATCCTCCTTCATCCCCTCTCCCAATCCTTTTTTCAGTACCAGGTTTTTCCACTGACATTTCAAAATCATCATCTTTTCCATCCTCATTTTGGGAAGTGACCAATTATAATGCTTCTTATTGCTGTTTATATTTCGTAGAAAGTCGAGATCACCCCAACCTAGATATGAAGTTTATTGGTTGGCAAGTATTTAGTCTTATTATTAAGGCCGATTCAGATGTCAAGGTTGGAGTTATTATTACACACATCAGTGATATGTTTGGAAAGAAAATTACCTATAAGAAGGTATGGTGTGGAAAGCAGAAGAGCATTGCATAGGTTTTTGGAGATTGGAAGGAATCTTATAAAAGGTTACCACACGTCCTATCAGCCATTCAAAAATACAACCCCAGAACAATTGTTAAATATACTCATCCTCCTTTTGTTGTCGGTGAATTACACATGTTTCAACGGGTGTTCTGGGCATTTGGGTCTTTAATTGAAGCTTTCTCTCATTGTCGCCCTGTCATTTTTGTTGATGTAACATTCCTTCATGGTAGATATAAAGGGTTAATACTGATTGTCATGGGTGTTGACGCCCAATACAATATACTTTCTCTTGCATTTGCTGTTCTTGAAAAAGAGGACTGGACGAACTGCCGTTGGATTTTATATCTTCTTTGCAAACATATTATAAAGAGTCGTGAAGTATGCTTGATATCTGACCGTAATCACTGCATTATTAAAACTATAGCGGAAGATACGTGGTGGCCAAATGTGAATCATCGATATTGTTTGAGATATATGCGAACAAATTTCTTGGATAAGTATAGAAGAGAAGGTTTGAAGTATCTGTTTTGGAGAGCGAGTAAAGCAAGTCAAGATTGAAAATTGAAATCTACCTTAGACAGTATCCGTTCAATTAACCCCGAGGCAATTACATGGTTCTGAATTTAGATGCCAGAAAATGGACATTGGCATACGATTGTGGTTACAGATATGACATTATAACTACTAGGGGTGGAAATGGTTCGGTTTAGCTCGGTTTGGATAAATTTAGAAGTCAAACCGCTAGCATTGGTTTGGAGAAATTTCAAACCTAGCTAAATCATAAAAAAATTTCAGACCGAGCTAAACCAAACCACTATGGTTCGGTCTAAACCGCGGTTTGATTTGCGGTTCAGACCACGGTCCAAACCGCATTTCAAATCATAATCTTTTTTTGTTAACCATTTTATGACTAATGAATATAAAATATTTAGAATCCATACTCAAAATCATCATTTTCCATAAACCCTAAAATTCTGATCTTGACAAAATCCTAAATTGAAATAAGCAAACAATAAAATTCCAAATCAGCAAATAGTCAATTTAAAACAAATCACAGATAAATGAACAAATATCAATTAAAAAAAATTCAAATACCCGCAACAAAATAGAGCACACTAATCAATCAAAACACATGGATTATTCAAAACAAAGCAATACCCATTTCAATTCAAGCGTTTAAACTCAAGAAAACCAAGAAATTGGCACAAAATAAGGCAAAGAAACGAAACTTTTGAAGATGATGATCGCAAATTCAACCAATTCTGATATTTTTCCGTCAATTTATGATATATTCAAGTAAACAAGAAGTTGTATAAAGGTAAGATGTTTCTGGAAACAGGGAATATGGTTTGTTATTTTGTTGTTTAGGGTTTCTCGTCGTCGAGAAGACAGCAGTGATGCTCGTCGATTGAATAGAGCAGTGCTCGTCGTCGATTGAAGAGAGCAGTGCTCGTCGTCGTTGATGAGAGAAAGCAGAGAGAAAATGGGAAGAGAGAGAAACGATTTGGGAATATTGAAAGTTCAAAGAGAGGCGCTGACTGCTGAGGTTTTGTTAACGTGTTATTTAGGGTTTTTAAAAATTAAATGATGAGATTAACTAAAATTTTGAATGGACGGTCATAATTGCGGTTCCATGGTTCGGTTCACGATTCTGTTTAATGGTTCGGTTTCACGGTTTCAAATCACGGTTCGGTTTTAAACGGTTCGGCTAGGTTCGATTTAGGAGTGCCAAACCCCAAGCTGAGTTGAACCACATGGTTTGTAAATTTCTCAAATCTAGCTAAACCACTTATGTCTAAAAACCGAACCAAACCACACGGTTTGGCTCGGTTTGACTCCAAACCGCGATTTGAACCAAACCATTTCCACCTCTAATAACTACTAATATGTCTGAGTTTTTCAATGGTGTCATGAAGAGAGCCCATGGTATGCCAATAACATCAATTGTTGAAACTGCCTTCTACCGTTGTCTGGAGTACTTTCAAGTAAGGAATGAATTTTCACTTAATGCCTTAGAAGGTAATCATGATAACCCTAACATCAATCCCCTACACCACTTTAGCCAGAAAGTTCATTACCGATACTTGAAGAATAGCGAGAATGGTATGACACATCAGGCAAGGAGGTTCAACACTCATGAGATGGGGGTATATCAAGTGACAACCGCACGTAAGGGTGATAAAGGTGGAAATATCCAAATTGCCTGACTCAATGAGCGTACCTGCACATGTGGTAATTGGGTTGCCTATCACATGTCTTGTTCCCATCTTCTTGCATATTGCCATTCACAACATCTTGATGGTCGTTCTTTCGTTTCTCCATTTTACACCATTAGGGAATACTACAAGACATGAAAGGGAACATTTGAACCAATCCACCGTAAGGACTATTGGGATGTGGATGGTTTGGTGCCACATTTTTTCCCTAATTTCCACCTTCGACAAATGCCACTCTATCCTCTCAAAGCATATAAGAGGGACCCGCGCCATCCATACGACCCGTCCCTGATAGCAGTAGGCCGGAGCTTGTCGATCTCTATAAGGTTGCCACACAACTTGATCATCCGTTAGCTTGGCAAGCTGATCACGATAGCCTCGCAGGTTATGGGTAGTAACCTACTTGAGATAAAATGATGATACGGTGCACCTGAAATTTCATAAAAAGAATAATTATTAGAAACAGTTAAAAAGAAGCTATAACGACGAGAAAATAACGTATGATATATGTATACCTACATCCCAGTGGCATGTGCTCTTGTGCCGTATCAGTATTTCGCCTTCGAATACCAGGTTGCACACATAGCAACGGCTCCCAAGCCCAAATATATATCAATAAAATCTATAACAAATAATATAAATAATGCCGATAATTTGAATCAAACTTAAACCAAACAAAATAATGCACATTAAAATGAGATAACCATACCTGTAAAATGTTGAGAAATCCACCGCACTGGCTCATCAGAGGGTTAGTCGCACTACACAACTCTCGTTATAGAAAAGCCAGCGAAGTACTTCCCCAACTGTACATCCAGACCCTCGAAATCTCTCGAAGCAGTGGCATATAATACAATTTAACCTTTTTGTTTGTACGATCATGTATCACCGTAGAAGCCAAGGCTATCATGATATATGCCTATGTATACATATCAACAATGTTTTGGGGGTATCATCAGCGATGTCATGGAAGTGTGAAAACTGACTCGTAATCCACCTTAGCTTGAGACTACTCCATCCATATCTCTGGGAGGTGGGACAACCTCTAAAAATCATGACATACTACCCGCCAGTATAGAAATGGTGGGATGTAAGCATCAGTAACAGCATCCCCATCAATCGGCAATCCGAAAATCATGCCGATATACTATAGAGTAATAGTCATTTCACCAATCAGGAGGTGGAATGAATGGGTCTCCAGAAGCCATCTCTCAATCAATGTCTCCACCAACCCATAATCGTACTGAATTCTCCCTATATAATGAACACCACTAAACCCACTCTTGGCTAATCCCGACAATATCCTCGGCGCTAGTCTATCTGGCAAGGTGACACTACGATGAAATGAAAGCGTACTAGCAACTTACTGTCCAGCCCAAATAAAACGAGCTTTGTGGTTCTCATGTGCATTCAAAACAGAGTTATCGATAGGCTTATAATCAATGAAGGTATCCACATGTATCGACAAAATAAACTCCATTTCAATATCAAATAAATACATACTAGTACTCCCTAGCCCGTGGGAAAGGCACGGGGACAATATGTATGGTGGTCAAGTGAATAAAATTTATAAAATGAACACCATTAAAAGCACCCGCAATATCTCAAAATGCATGAAAATAGAATAGCTAATAATCACAAAACTACAAATGGATATTGCCCAAGTTGTTCTTAACTCTTGCATCAACTTGAGAGTAATGAAAATTCAAATGTCAGATTGAATTATGAAACTGAGAATGTAGAAGAATTTAAGAGTGCACCATGTGAAAACAGTATAAACTACCACCCAAATTCAAAATTTAAGTAGAAAAAATCCAATTAAAATAAAAAGAAGCATACATATAGTGATCTATTATAAATAAAAACACACATACAACCCATACGCATCCAGATAGAGTAAATAACAATGTGATAACGAAAATGATAACATGAGAATTTAATTCTGATACATATCATGTCTAAAATGAAGTACATATAAATGAAAATTACGAAATATCAAATATCTCATGACCATATAATTATAGAGTTCTGTACATAATAACAATAATCACAAATTGACCCATATACTCCCTCCGTCCTAAAATGAATGTGCAATTTTTTTTTATTTCATGTTTGCTCTTGACTAAAATTTGAATTTTTTTAAATATTCATTTTGGTACAGAGGTAGTACAACTTTTTGAAAAACTCTGAAGCAATAAAACTGATTACATCAATCATAAAATTAAAAAAAATGAAAAACAGAAACAAAATTGACGAACAAAATTAAATTCACATGAGAGTTAATGCCAACCGTACAAAGGATCAACCATCTGAAGTTAATTAGATTGACGTGACTGACTTGTGAGCTTCGGAGAATAGACTAAAGATCATTGTGGCTTCATAGATCGACATTACTGTGGTAGAATCAGAAATATCAAATTTATGGCTATGCCTGCAAAAGAATGAGACCGCAAAATACACTCAACAATCAACTATATTACTCCAAAACAAATATACATTTTCCACCCTTTTTAAAAGAAATTAAAAAGTGACTCTCCCCCAACCCAACCCCCCCCCCCCAAAAAAAAATGGTGAATTTGTGTACAATACTAATAATTTCCATTCCAAAAGTTATTTCTATAAAATTGATCCTATTTATTTAGGAAAGGAGATAGTAGTATGCAATAAACATGTCCAAATAGAACCGGGAACCGACGGAACCGGCGGGTAGAACCGGAACCGGGAACCGCCAGAACCGGGAACCGAACGTAACCGGGAACCGGATTGAAACGGTTCGAATACGAATCCAGCATATTAGAAACTGAGGAACCGGCGGAACCGGAAATCGGAGGTTCCGGAACCGGGAACCGGCGATTGATCAAGGTAAGTTAAATGTAATATTTAGCATTTATTTAGTATTTGTACTTGTAGTGTAGTGTTGTTTTATTTAAATTAGACTAGAATTTAGATAAATGTTGTAATATTTAGCGTCTTTACTGTCTTAAGAGGTTTGGATTTAAAAAAAAAAAGTTCGATGGTGATGGAACCGGTGGAACCGTTGGAACCGAAATCGGAATCGGCGAATAGAATCGGGAACCGAGAACCGGATTAATATGGTTCGAATACGGTTCCGACTATTTGGGAACCGGGAACCGGCGATTCCGGAACCGAGAAGCGGAATCGGAACCGGAACCGGAACCGTTTGGACATGTCTAGTATGCAAGTACTAATTAGTTTTAGTTTGAAAAGGATACAAATTTGACATTCATTATAAATAGTCCCTTTTCACTTGAGTTTCCTATTATGTTATGATCTTATGGTAATGAATCGATAGTTTTAGTACTAAATAACCTCTAAAGTAGTATGATGTGTTAAAAATCTTCTCAAAAAGGTCTGTCCCTTCAAGCTACCATAAATACAAACAATCATCTACAGCATATCAAATACATTGCCAATAGAGTAAGCAAACTGAAAACTTGACCATCTTAAAGGGTGACTTCCACTAAGTTAGGAAGAAATTTAACATTGAAAAAAACTTGTGATTGTTGGAACCAATTTTTATAACTTCAGCAAGATTGAGTCAATTTGTAATTCGAAATATGCAACAACAAATGTTAAAACTTTAGTCAGACTAAGATTGGGCCAATTTGAATTACTTTAGTGGTTAAATATAGTCCTCACACCCTAAGGTAGCCATGTAAGAACATGGATTGCAAAATGTGTATACTTAATAAATATAAGTGACATGTAGATGTACATGTATAAATAATTATAATAATGTTGTTGTAAAGTATAGAATATTAATTAAATGTGTAGAATTCTCGAGGTGGAAATTACCTATTTATGATGGGCAGAATGGTAATTTTACACTGCTTAATTGAAAAGGTGTAGTTCATTGATGAGGTGTCATTGTTTTCCTATATATAGAGGCTTACCATCAGCCTAGAAAACACTACATCATTCTTATATACTCTCTCCATAATCTGAGTTCTAAGGAAGACATTTATCATCAAGAAGATCTACATTTCCCTCCTTCATTTTCTTCTTCTTTTCTTCCTTCCTTTGTAGGAACATCATCAAGTAACAAGATGAACTCAACATGTATCACACTTCCGCCTTCATCTTCTTCTCTTACTTAATCTAGACTTGAGTGCTTTGGGGTTATTGGGATAGAAATGTTCCAACAATTGGTATCAGAGCCTCTCAAGTTTTGGATTAAGTTTGAATTCATATAGCATATATTTTGCTTTACTTTAATTCTTAATCCTGTTGATATCATTATGTTATGATGCTATTTGAATGCTCTAATTCGTTGCTAGGGTGTTAGTATTCATTACTTGATTAAATTTTGAATATGGATTGAAGTTTACTCAAAAGGACATGATGGTTCATGCAAGATTATCCCATTGACACAACAGAGCGTTTTATGTCGCACAACCGTGTTGGATCTACTTGTGTATTCATGTCTTGGTTAAGCGTTAATTTTGCTTACCATTCATCTTTTGTGTGAAGAAATTTTTTTTGTGAAAAGGTTCTTGCTCGGTCAATTATGAACATGTGCCTTTTGGAAAAAAGCTGTGAATAATGACTGCACGGCCGTGCAAGTTATAACGCACGGCCGTGCAAACACTGTTCACATATTTTCAAGAGAATTTCAATTTAGTTCGGCTGTGCACTAATGAACTGGTGCAACTCTAATTCATTTCTAGAGTACTATGTTAAATTATAATTATAAATTTTTGATTTTACTCAAAAGGTTTTCAATTCTTAATGTAAGATTATCCCATTTTGAACATAGCCACCATCATTGGATGCATTGTGAGTTTGTTCAAATGCATAGCCACGCATTTAAAAATGTGTTGTGAGTATGCGGATCTACTTGCTTTGGTTGAATATTGATTCACCATTAAGTTAAGAATTGATAGTCAAAATCTGAAAAATTTGACGTTTAGGGTCTGCTCGGCCGAGCACACCCCTTGACTCGGGCGAGCACCCCATTTGTATCAACACAATGTTTGAATTTTTTTGAAAAGGCGCCATCCAACGGTCATGATGCTCGGCCGAGCACCCCTAAGGACTCGGCCGAGCACCTCTAAGGACTCGGCCGAGCACCCCTAAGACTCGGACGAGCACAAGGGAGGAGAAATGGGTGTTTTCTGGAGTCTTTTGCTCGGCCGAGCACCTTCCTTGACTCGGCCGAGCATGACTTATTTTGGCCAGATTTTCAAAATTTTCAATATTTTTCTATTTTGGTCAATTTTCATTCATTATTTGAGTAAAATATACATTAATTTGTGCCCTAAAGTGTGATTAATTATATGCTTAACAATTTCATTCATTTCTAAACAATATTGTCGCCAAAGTGATTTACGTTGTTTAGATACGAAATTGTAAAGTGATGAATGTATATATTAATATGTGGTAACATGAATTTCCCAAAGGAGATCTTGCTATTGACTAAATATTTGCATTCATGGGGTAATAATTGAATTAAACATTTGATCATTTTGAATATTTTGAACCATCCCAAAGGAAGGCGGGTATTTAAAATGAGTTGTTTATATTCTTTATTGTCGGGTAACAAATACTTTAAATGTTAGGACATTTTTAATACTTGAACCGGCCCAAAGGAAGGCAAGTATTTGAAATGTGTTGTTTAAAGCCATTTATTACCCTAAGATAAATCAAATTATGAGTCAATTCGCAATCCAAAGATTAGTTTTGATGTCATGTTGATTATCTTTTTGATGGGATTCATTGATATAGTTAATCACTTTATTCATTATGTAGTTTCTTATACATGTTTTGTATTCATTCTTCGTTCTTATTCCCAACAGATTTAATAAACGCTTCATTTATTACTACTGCTATGAACAATGTTCTGATGCTTAATGAGATTAACTTTAAAACTTGGAAAAATAATATAACGATGATCTTAGGCTATATGGACATCGATCACGCATTAGGGAAACCAAGTCCCGCTACTCTCACTAGAAGAAATACCGTTATAAAACGGAAAAATATTGAGCAATGGGAACGGTCCAATCGCGTGAGTCTAATGATCATGGAAAATGCATTTTCAATGACATTTTTGGACAATGTCTCTGAGATCGAAAATGCTGAGTTTTTTCTTGAATTCTTATGAAAACTTGTTTCCATTCGGTACAAGGGTGACGAAAATCTTAAGGAGTACATTATTGAATTATTTCATCTTTCAATCAAACTAAAGACACTTAAGTTAGAGATTTCGGAAGATCTACTCGTGCACTTAGTTTTGATCTATCTTCCTCCTCAATTTGGTCCTTTTGAGGTGACCTATAAATGTCAAAAGTACAAGTGGAATATTAATGAATTACTTTCACATATGACACAAGAGGAAGATAGGATGAAATGTCTTAAATTAGAAAGTACTCACTTAGCATTTACTTCTTCTCGTGGAATTAAGAGAAGAGGGAAGGAAATTGCGGTTGCCAGTAAGAAGCATAAAGGATCATTTAATGATCATAAAGTCAAGAAATACTTCTTTTGCAAGGACCTTACTCGCATGAAGAATGACTACCATAAGTATCGCGAATGGCGAATTCAGAATGGTATGTCATTTGGTCTTGTTTGTACTAAGGTAAATTTGGTTTCAATTCCTTAATATACATGGTGGTTGTATTTGGTGCAACAACTCACATTAGTTCATGTATGCAGGGTTGTCTGAATTACCGAATCCCCAGTGAAGATGAGAAATACATCTATATGGGAGCTGGAAATTCGGATGAAGTTATAGGCATAGGGACTTTTAGATTAATGATAAGTACTGGGTATTATTTTGTACTAAATAATACATTCATTATACCGTCCTTTAGACGGAATTTAATATCTATCACAGTTTTGGACAAGGAAGGTTATTCTTGTTCGTTCGGTAATAATAAATGTGATTTTTATTTCAATTCCAAGCTTGTTGGTATTAGTACTTTATCATATCTTGATAATCATTATTTACTTGACACAGTCAAGAATATGAATGAGTCCCATAATAATGAAACCAAAACTAAAGGCAATAAGCAAAAGTTATCAAGTGAAAACTCTTGTATTCTATGGCATAGACGTTTGGGTCATATCTTCAAAGGGAGAATTGATAAAGCTTATGTCGCAGGGAATCCTAAAATAACTTGATACTCTGGATAAAAACTTTTGCATTAAGTATTTTAAAGAAAAAAATTTACAAACATTAAAGGAAATAGGATCTTTGAGAGTATCAAACGTCTTGAAACTAATTCATATGGACATTTGTGGACCATTCACTAACCCTTCATGGAATGGTCAACAATATTTCATTACGTTCATGGTTGATTACTCTCATTATGGATACATTATTTTCTTCATGTAAAGTCTCAATCATTGGACGTATTGGGTGAATAACGTCCAGGTCCTTTATACTCGCTATCTTGAAGAGTGTGAGATTGTCCCTCACTACACTATACCGGGCAAACCTAGCATAGTGTAGTGGAGAGACATAATAAAATCCTTAAGGATATGGTAAGAAGTATGTTTTCTTGTACTTCTTTACCTCACTCATTATAGGCGATGCATTACAGAACCGCTACTTATATTCTCAATAGAGCACCTTCCATTAGGTTTAGCCCTATTTTAGGGTTTGCTAAGAGATCTAGGGAATATAAATTTTATGACCCGAAAATTAGAACATTTGTCGAGACTGACAATGCTAGGTTCTTTGAGGATGCTGAATTTAGTGAGAGAAAAGGTAATGAGATTTTGAATTTGAAGAGTTAGAGGAACCACTCTATATTCCTCCAACTTTAGTTCCTGTTGGAAATCAAGTAATTGCACCTGAAATTCAACAAGAACATACAATTCAAAATGATATAGAGACTCCCGTAAATAACAGATAACATGAAAATGTTGGACATAAGGAAATTCAACAACCTCAAAATGAGGATGAACTGGTGCCCTTAAGGAGATCTACTAGAGGAAGAAGTGTTATTACGGATATTTATGATGTGTATCTTGCGGAGAATGAGGACACCTTAGGTTTAGTGGGAGATGAACCAATAACCTTTCATGAAGCAATTAATAGTCCTAATTCTCATACGTGGATCAATGCCATTAATGAGGAGTTAAAATCAATAAAAGACAATGATGTTTGGAATCTTGTCTGATTGCCTGAAGGTGCAAAATTTATTGGTTGTAAATGGATATTTAAAACCAAAAGGGATTTGCAATGTAATGTGGAAAGATATAAGGCACGTCTTGTTGCCAAGGGATTTACTCAAAAGGAAGACATTGATTATAAAGAAACATTTTCTTCGGTATCTTCTAAAACCTATTTTATGATCATTATGGAATTAGTGGCACATTATGATCTTAAGCTTCATCAAATGGATGTTAAGACGGCTTTTCTCAATGGAGACATTGAGAAAACCATCTATATAAGGAAACCAAAAATGGTGACCGATTCAGATCAAACTAATCAATTAGTTTGTAAACTTAAGAAATTCATTTATGGCCTCAAGCAAGCTTCTCTTCATTGGTATTTAAAATTTAATCAAGTTATTCTTTCATTTGGTTTTGAAAAGAATCTTGTATACCATAAGTTCAGTGAGAGTAGATTTATAATTTTGGTCTTATATGTGGATGATATTTTACTTGCTAGTAATAATAAGGACCTTCTAAAGGAAACTAAGAAATTTCTCTCAAACAAATTTGAGATGAAAGATTTTGGTGAGGCATCTTTTGTATTGGGAATCCAAATTCATCGTGATCGTTCACGAGATATTTTAGGATTATCGCAAAAGAGCTATATAGAGAAGGTATTACAAAGGTTTAGCATGGAAAATTGTAAACCACATGACACCCCTGTTTCTAAAGGAGATAAATTCAGTTTAAAGCAATGTTCTAAAATAATTTTGAATCCAAGTATATGAAAAATATCCCTTATGCACCGGCAGTAGGAAGCTTAATGTATGCACAAGTCTGTACTAGTTCAGACCTTGCATTTATTATTGGGATGCTTGGTCGATACCAAAGCAATTCGAAAAGAAGAACATTAAGTCGCATCCAAAAGAATGATGAAGTACCTATAAAACATTAAACTACATGCTAATGTACACAAAATCGGATCATTTTGAGATCATTAAGTATTCTGATTCTGTTTTACTGGATGCAAAGATGTCGAAAGACATCATATGGTTATGTCTCTTGTTGAAGAGAAATCTATATATATATATATATATATATATATATATATATATTAAAGTTGGTGAGGAAGGTTATGGCTTCGCCACGTGGACAAGTTTAGGCAAACTCTTGATTTTGGAGAAGCCACGTCATCACTATCCCAAAATCTATATGACTTTTGGTATTCTCCTTATTAACTAATACTATTAGTTAATAATAATAGTTATTATATAGGTTAACTATTACTATTAATAGTATTAGTTAACTATAATAGTTACTTTATAAGTTAACTATTACTATTAATAGTATTAGTTAACTATAATAGTTACTATATATGTTAACTATTACTATTAATAGTATTAGTTAACTATAATAGTTACTATATAAGTTAACTAATTCTATTAAGTGTATTAGTTAACTATAATAGTTACTATATATGTTAACTATTATTATAAATAGTATTAATTTACTATATATGTTAAGTAATAGTATTATAGTTACAATATATGTTAATTATTACTATTAATAATATTAGTTAATCATAATAGTTACTATATATATGTTAACTATTACTATTAAAAGTATTAGTTAATCATAATAGTTACTATATAATGTAACTATTATCATTCAACTTACTAATAAAAGGTAAAATGCAATCCGTGCGTAGCACGGATAATGAACAACTTATAGGATCAAACTCCATGTTATTGGATCCATTTTATAAAGCGTTATCTCTTTTGATGTTTCACGAGCATACTGCTCATATAGGTGAAACGACTTTTGATATTGCATAATATAGTGGGAGTTTGTGTTGTGCTTTATTTGCTATTTGTTTTATTCATATTGATCTCATTTTGTTAATTAGGACTAGTAGATGGAATATATATACATGTTTTAATATATATATTCATTAAGTTTTCCATGCTACACATCTATACTTAATCTATGTCATTTAGTTGAACATATATATGTGATTAATGTGGGTTTAGTTGCGAATTAATTACAACGACTGCCCCTTTAGTTCCTATACTTGTAAAACTAATGGACGAGATTGTTTAGAATGACAATGAAGTGAACATATGGATTGTCATTTACATTATGAATATGATTTTATGAGAATTTGTTAAAGTATAAACACATGTTTGGGCAATTCAAGTGGGAGATTGTAAGAACATGGATTGCAAAATGTGTATACTTAATAAATATAAGTGACATGTAGACGTGCATGTGTAAATCATTATAATAATGTTATTGTAAAGTATAGAATATTAATTAAATGTGTAGAATTCCCGAGGTGGAAATTACCTATTTATGATGGGCAGAATGGTAATTTTACACCGCTTAATTGAAAGGGAGTAGTCCCTTGATGAGGTGCCATTGTTTTTCTATATATAGAGGCTTACCATCAGCCTAGAAAACACTACATCATTCTTATATATATACTCTCTCCATAATCTGAGTTCTAAGGAAGGCATTTATCATCAAGAAGTTCTACATTTCCCTCCTTCATTTTCTTCTTTCTTTTCTTCCTTCCTTTGTAGGAACATCATCAAGTAACAAGATGGACTCAACAGGTATCACACTTCCGCCTTCATCTTCTTCTCTTACTTAATCTAGACTTGAGTGCTTTGGGGTTATTGGGATAGAAATGTTCCAACTAGCCATTGTACTAAAAATTCAACCAATAACCAGTAACTTAAAGTAAGCTCCAAACAACTAACGTGAAAATAAATAAATACACCATCCAAAACAGACAACCTCTAAATAGAGCTAAACAAAGTCCAGAAAAAATCCCATATAGAATATTTCCATGGCTCTTCTATTGCCTCAAGAAGAACACAAATCATCGAAAGTAAGTTATGCTCTTTGTGAGGCTCGATCAAACTGCATCAATTGTTTCCTCGTGATGAACAATATATCTCTTTTAACTCCATTTCGAGCATTGGGAAGTGGGCAGGTAAATACTTAAAACCCTTCGGTGCAAACGGTCCAAATCCACATCCAAAATCCTATGTAATACTCTGAAACACAACCTTTTTAATACCCCTAAATCTGTGCCAACAACCTTATTCTCTCCTTCCATTTTCATAGAATAAACGCGTCCTCCAACTCTTTCTGCCATCCAATCGTCATTTTATACCCAAATATCATCAACAGACTTGCTTCTATATCTTTAACAACTCAATCAAGTTAGAGAATCACACAAAGCATAAAAACACTCAACTTCATCGACTTAGATATTTGATCAAACTACCGAATTCTTTAACATGCTGAATCATTACAAATTACCGAACTCTTTCACTTTGTTGTATTCAGTTCAAGTGTATCAAGCAGATCTAATTAGAACAGTTTGCCACCAAGCTTTTCTTCTTCTTCTTTTTTGTACTCCTCAAACCATACAAAATTCTTAACTAACCTTTTAAAATGATAACCACATCCTAGATATCTCTACCCTCACACCCCTCAACAGGAAAAAAACTCAGTTGTAACGATCAATTTCGAGTAGAGGTATATTGTTGATTAACAACTGGGAAGATATAAAAATTCAACAATCCAAAAGGTCTGACTTATTTTTTTCTTCAATATTTGGTCAAATTCAATCAAATTGACAAACAAAAATGTACGATATATATAATGGACGGAAGGAGTCGTAACTTTTGACCACTTTCTACAAATAACGATTTTTTATGCTCTACTAATCATAACTATTTCTGTAATTTTAAAAAAGTAAACACAATGGAGGAGAGGTATATTGATTAACAACTGGGAAGATATTAAAATTCAACAATCCAAAAGGTTAGACTAATTATTATTTATGCATTTTTTAGTCAAATTGACAAAAAACTTACTGATATTTATTATGGGACGAAATGAGTCGTAACTTTTGACCACTTCCTACAACTAACGATTTTTTTTTCATTGTGAGCTTTAAAAGATTTATGGGTTGTTTGGTGTAAACATTGTGATGAGGATAAAAGCTATCATATTGAAGGTAGAGATGAAGTTGTCAAAACCTTGATTTGAGGTTACACTCTATAATGAATTGAAGTCAATCTTAATATTTTTTTTCTCTTTGAGTTTGAGGCAAATTGTCAAACAATTGGAGGGCGATGACACACACGCAGTGAAACAATTGCGGGGGGGGGGGGGATACATACACATAGTGAATAAAGTAAAAATTTCAACACCAATTCATGAACAAATCATATACAAAGAGTTCAATTTAGTTCAGATTCATGGAAAATAGAACCAAGAGTTAACTGGAACATCGCACTAAGCAACTACAGTAAAAAAGATGCTGCAGGTTGGTCAGGCAAACACAGAAACAGGTGGAGTGCACTCACTCAAATTCTGGAAACAACAATGATAAACCAACCAAAGCAAAGAGAATGTACCTTATAGAGTTCACGGTGAGTTAGGCAGATGGAGGGGTTGAGCACCGGGAATTACACTTGTTGAAGGACCGGTACCGGCGAGATAACGAAGGAGTCCGATGGAGAAGGGGAAGCTGAGTAACCGGAATTGAAGTAGGCTCCTCCTCTTCGTCGATTGAATCACCCAGCAAAGACTCCGATTTTGGGTCATCCTCCGCGACTTCTGTCACCGCAACAAGATCGTAGCCGGCATCCATTGTTGAAGCAATTTTGGGGTTAAGGTTTTTTTACTGTTGGGGAGGAAACTAATGGGGAGGAGGGCAGTTACGGACGATTGAGGAGGGAGGGAAGGATTTTCAGCCCTTGGATCAACTCTCCAATTTTCAATCCTGACCATCACTTATACCCTACCTAAGAGGCAGTTGTTTTCGCTGTGTATTGTATATAGATATAAAAATAGAGACTTTGAAAATCAATAGCAAATACTTCTAAATGAAATAACAAATATACTAACAATTTAGTTCAAAATAGCCCACAAATTGAGTTCAAAATCCAAAATTTCAAATATACGACAATTGAGTTCAAATATACCAACAATTAAGTTCAAATATACCAACAATTGAGTTCAATAAAAACACTAATTGAGTTCAATATCAACATGTACAATAACTAAAATCAAAGTATACTAACAATTGAGTTCAAAATATACCAACAATTGAGTTGAATAAACCTAATTTTCATGTAAACAAATACTCAAATAAAAGCAAAATCAACATACAAATGAAGTAAAAAACTTGAATGTAAATTTACAATAACGAAATTTTGGGGATGATAAGCTTTGACTTGATAAAAATAACAATGACAATATTTCTCCTTCTTCTCCCTTATACTGGGCGGCCACCACTTAGTTTTTTTTTTTTACAGACTGTAAGTTGATAGGAAGGAAATCTGATTTTTGAAAACTCCCTACACCATGTGGCGAGTTCTATGTACGCGTGAACTCGTTACATGGTGTAGCGAGTTTGACTGTGTTAATTACAGTTAATTAATCAAATGCTTAAATTCATGTTATATTAAATTTGTGACATGGTATAACGAGTTTTAAAAACATGATAATTAGTCGGGATTAGTCGGGACCTAGGCGGGGCTTAGAACTAGGCGTTGGAGAGGGGCCTAGCGCCTAGACGGGGCCTAGACACCTAGACGTAACCAAAAAATGAACCGGACCGGCAAACCGGCCGATTTTTAACCGGTCAAAACCGCCATCAAACCGGTCAACCCGGTTAACCGGACCGATTAAACCGTAACCGAATTTTTTAAGGTTCGATTAAGGTTGAGATATTTTGAAAACCAGTCAACCGCCGGTTAACCGTCGGTTAAACCGACGGTTAACCGCCAGTTAAACCGGAATATTCAAACCAATTAACCTTTTTTAATTAATTTATTTTTTCTTTTTCAAATTAGGTTTTTAAAATAAATGATTTAAGAAAATTATTTTTTGAAATAATTCAAGGCCACGGCCAACGAGCCAAGGCCGACCATTTCTAGGCCAAATGAATCATGTAAACCATGGCCAAGGCCCAAGGCCTCATTATATACTAAGGATTTTGCTTTCACTTTGTTTTTCAATCAATGTGGGAATTGGGAAAAAAATCCTCCAAGGCAAAGCTAAAGGCTAAGGCCGGCCGAGTCAAGGCAAGGCCAAGGCCAGGCCAAGCCACGACCACAAGCCTTTGATTATTTTGCCTTCATTTCGATGTGGGATATTATCCTCAAGGCCACGGCCAGCCAAGGCCAGGCCACGGCCGAGCCAAGGCCAAGGCCACGGCCAGCCAAGGCAAGGCCAAGGCCAAGGCCAAGGCCAATTTCTATATTTTTTTTTTGACAAATAAATAGCATCTTAATATTACTCCCTCCGTCCCGTCCGACTTAGGACGTTTTGCCATTTTGGGCGTCCCACCCGACTTAGGACGGCCCAAAATGGAAAGTTTATATTACTTTTATATTAAATGGGACCCACTTGTCATACTCACAACAATAATCCCATCACTATTTATCCCACTCATTCTCTCTCCTATTTAATTTTTTACACTCACAACACATCCTCCACTCATTCTCTCTCCTAATTTTATAATAGTATTCCTTAATCTCCGTGTCGGGAGTGAATGTCCTAAGTCGGACGGGACGGAGGGAGTATATTTTTTATTTTGTATAAAAATATTTTTTATTTTTGACAAATAATAAAAATAAATAGCAATATTTTTTGGATATATAAATTTATGAAATATTTTGACAAATTTAAAATTATTATTTTGAAATTTTTATTTTGACAAATAAATAGCATCTTGATATACAATTAGGGTTTAGGAGTATATGATCTACAATTAGGATTTAGGGTGTAGCAATTAGGGTTTAGGGTATAGCAATTAGGATTTAGGGTGTAGCAATTAGGGTTTAGGGTTTAGGGTATAGCAATTAGGGTTTAGGGTTTAGGGTATAGCAATAGTGTTTAGGGTTTAGGGTGTAGCAATTAGGATTTAGGGTTTAGGGTATAGCAATTAGGGTTTAGGGTTTAGGGTTTAGCAATTAGGGTTTAGGGTATAACAACTTCTTCACCGGCAGCCATCGTATGCCCAAATGGCCGAATACATATCCTCGACCACCATTGTAAGCCTGACACAATACATATATATGTATATATATATATATATATATATATATATATATATATATATATATATATATATATATATATATATATATATATATATATATATATATATATATGTATCTATTCATTAACATATATGAGCGTATGTGTATATATATTTTTGTATTTGTATATACAATCTCTATATGGTTTCATTTTAATATTGTATTTGTATATACAATCTCTATATGGTTTCATTATGAAAGCACAAAATTTTTAAATTAATTTTAATTATTGTATAATCTATATGGCTTAATTCATTTTGAAAATAAAAATATTTTTAATTATTCATTTTGAAAAATATTTTTAAATATTTGTATTTTTAAATTAATTTTAATTAAAAATATTTTCAAATAATTAAAAAAAATTGGCCTTGGCTTGGCCTGGCCTTGGCCTTGCCTTGGCTCAGCCTTGGCCTTGGCCTTGCCTTGGATCGGCCATGGTCTTGCCTTGGCTAGGCGGTCTCGGCCTTGACCTTGGATGTTATTTATCCCACATCGAAATAAAAAGGAAGTAAAATGTGGCTTTGGGTGTATATATTAGGCTTTGGCTGGGGCTAGGAGGCTTATTAGGCCGTGGCCTTTGGCTGGCCATGGCTTAGTTTTTCTTAAAAATAAATTTGTTAAAAATTTAATTTAAAAACGTAATAAGAAAATGAAAAAAAAAATTTAAAAACGGTTAATCGGTTAATCGGCAAACCATTATAACCGGTAAATCGTCAAACCGTAACCAGTTAAAGCGGTTATTCAGTTCGGTTTCGATTGATATTTTGGAAGGTTTGAAACCGGCAATTTTCAACCGTGAACCGGCAGTTTAACCGAACTGGTCATGTCTATAGACGCCTTTAGGCGGGGTCTTTAGAACTTTGAAATTATTTGAGAGTTATAATTTTAAAGTGGAATTATTTCAGAAAAGGGTCAATTGCATTTTGGTGACCTAAGTTTTATACATAATTGCAATACGACAGCCAAGAGTGCAATTTAGTCAATCAATGCCCTAAGTTTGTAATTTTTAGCAAATTGGTATAAAAACTAACGAAATCGTTAATTTTTTGACAGGATAAATTACATGTGCCTTTTCAAGTTATGTAATTTCGTTATTAATAATAAAAAAAAAATAAAAAATTATAATAACAATAATAATAATAATAATAATTAGGGTTAAATATTTACTGATGTGAAAATTTAGGGGATAAATATTTGTTATATTGAATTCGAAGAGATCAAGATGTAACTATAAAAAAAAATTCTAAAACCCATTTCCACTACCATCACCCTAAAACCCATTCCCATTTCCAACCACCGCCGTCAACCTCCCTCTCTCCTCTGCCATCTTCAACCTCACTCCAGCCCTTTCCCCTATTTCTCTCTTCATATTTTTTGCCCTCCGCCCCAAATATTTAGTCGTGTTTCTTCTCTCCTAAATCTACCCATGTCTGCCGCTTCCCAGATTCAAGCTTGCCGGAATCTCCATTATTGTCGACAACTACGAAACTCGTCGGAACCTCGATTCTTTTCGTGAAATGGTGTTGTTTCATGCTTTTGGGAATTCAATTTTGGCTTTTTATTTATCCATTTGTTTAAAATCCGAAATTAATTAGATTGAAAATTTTGAATTTGGGCTTTTTTTTTTCTTTCTAATGTGGGTTTTTTGAAAGGAATGAGTTGGTTTTAAGGTTTTAAATCTTTGATTAGATTGAGGTGTGAATTTAAATGGAATTTTTTTTTCATTTGATTATTGTTGGTGTAGAATGTTGTGGTTGCAGTAGTGGTGGAACAGTGGTGGTGATGGTGGTGGCGGTTGCTATAGGGTTGCTGGTGGTGGAGAATGGTAATGATATGAAGGTGGGGAAAATGTAGGCCGGGTGAAATTTTTATTATTATTATTATTATTTTTCTTTTACTATTTATTATTATTATTATTATTATTATTATTATTATTATTATTATTATTATTATTATTATTATTATTATTATTATTATTATTATTATTATTATTATTATTATTATTATTATTATTATTTTAATATTTTATTATTATAATAATAATTATTTATTATTATTATTATCATTATTATTATTATTATTGTGTATTATTATTATTATTATTATTATTATTATTATTATTATTATTATTATTATTATTATTATTATTATTATTATTTATTATATGTTCAAATCTATCACATGGACATGAAATGACGAAATTGCCCCTTACATACTCACGTGAAAGGTATATGGAATTCATTCCGCCAAAAAATTAACGATCTCGTTAGTTTTTATACCAATTTGCTAAAAATTGCAAACTTAGGGCATTGATTGACTAAATTGCACTCTTAACTGCCGTATTGTAAGTATGTTTAAAACTTAGGTCACCAAAATGCAATTGACCCTTTCAGAAAAAGGTGGCTTCGGTTTAATATTACATGAGTTGTAAAATAAAACCAAAATCAAAAGTGGGGAAAAATCAAATTGAGTGGGTCGAGCAACAATCAGAAGACGATGATGGATTCCATTGATGAAGAGTCCAGTAGCTACAATGACGCCATTGATTGATTTCCCATTTCAATCAACCAACAATCTGAAGCAACAACAACTGGTAATTTCTTTTCTAGGTTTTGTATGATTATTTTCTCCGTGTGCAATTTTTAGACTTTCATTCGGATAATTAAGTTAACCTAAAATTATTATTGCACAAAGTACCTTCGCGTTAGCGATTTTCGGGGACAGATGGAGTAAGGGATAGGAGAGTTGATGTTATTAGGACATTTTTTTAGAGAAGGATGTATAAGGGTTTTGCAACAAAGCGTGGAATGAACAAGTGATAGATGGCAATTAGCAAAACCAAGTCTTTTTCTGGGAAATAGTAGGAGTTTAGGCATTTTGAAGAATATTAGAAACGTGGAAAAGAGCACAACTTAGATTAACTGGAAACTCGGATCCACATTCCGTAATCAAGCACCACTGTAATATAGTGAAACTAGTCAATAGATTGTTAATTTCCAAGGCTGCCTCCTATATGCAATTAGATGTAAAATTAGATTTGTGTATGCTATTCAACTATGATAAAATGTGATAAGTTGCATTAATGTTGAGCAAGGACTCTTAGTTCTACTTGTGAGTTGCGATTTTTAGAAAATAACTTCATTTTGCCAAGATATCCTTGGGTTCATTAGGTAGACTCTCACACATATAATTTACGGTTTGTTAAATACTCCCTTTGTCCCGAATTGAATGTCCTTTTTTCTCCCCAAGTGAATGACATTTTGGAACTTTTCCTTAAAATAACTTTGTCCCCAAATGATTTTTTTTTTTCAATTTGTTTATCATAGCTCATTAATTTATGCAAAACTAAAAGTTTAAAAGTGAATTCCAAAAATATTGATGATTTTTTTTTCTATTAAAATTCAACAGTTTCAAAATGACCCTTAAATCACATATGGTCAGGGGCGGAGCCAGGGGGGGCATGGGGGGGCACTTCCCCCCCCCCCCCCCACCCCCAGCGGCGGAAGTGCAGTGGAATTTATTTTTTTTTTTGCCCCCCCTATTTTTTTGTTATATATAATTAACTTCAAGATTAACACCAGTGAGTGGTGCGGTTCAGCGGTAGAAGGGGTGAAGTTAAAGCCTTTGGTGTTTCCTTTCAAATCCATGTTCGAGCCCTGCTACCTATATTTTCAATTAATTTTATTTGTCCTCCATCTTTGCTATTCTCTCTCTCTCTCCATTTCTTTCTCTTAACAGTTTTGTTTTTCTCTTTCTCCTAATTTCCTCACATTTTTTCAATCTTAATTAATTAGTTAGGCTTTTCCCATTTTTTTTGTTTTTGGTCTTTCTTCCTATTATCCCAAGTTTAATTAGCAAATTTGAATTTCTTTTTTGTACGAGTAATATATTTTAATAAATTGTTTGCGTTAAATACTTCAACATTATTTCAATCGTTTTTTGAATTACTTACTTTTATCATTTTTGTTATCTTTCTTAATTCTTTACATTTTTAACTAAAATACATTGTATTTCATGGATCCGACCCATTTTTTTCGGGGGCAGCCCCCTTGTAATCTTGCCCCCCCCCCTCGGGCAATTCCTGGCTCCGCCCCTGCATATGGTCATTCATTTTGGGACGGAGGGAATAGCATTTTCGGCCGACCCTTCTTACACCCTTATTGCAACCAAAACCACACATTATACTCTGCCTTATGAAACTAACACTTCCCCTATTTTCATATGGTAAATAATTGCATTACCCGCAATACCAGGGATATCAAAAGTAGCATGAAAAACAGCCCATTGTCCTGATCAATTTTTCTTGAAAAATAACTGTATTATGTATTACTCCCTCTGTCCCCAAATGAATGTCGGAAAAAGTTTCAAATTTGCTCTTGATCAAGATTAAATTTGAAATTTTATTCGACATTAATTTAGGGACAGAGGGAGTATCATATAAAAGGGAAGAGACATAACCATGCGCCTTGGAGTATACAGTGGAAAAGTCAAAAAAATAAATACATCTACATGGAGATCTAACCAGGAACCTAGATTAAGTCCTCATCTTAAACACCCAAAATATGAACAAACTATTTGCTCAACAAAAATAAGCACAAATATAGCCTTGACCCTTTTTAAATAGCGGTTGCAGCCTGCAGGAGCTTCTTTCCTTCAAAGTTTCTCCTTCTTCTATGCATCCCATTGCTTCACAGACAAGACAGCTGGGAGCTGCTAGCTTTCTTCGCTACTCATGCTTGCTAATACGCGCCTTTGCTCATCCATGAAACAGAGATGTCATATTCTTCCACACAAGTGGAAACTTTGCTGATATTTGCATTCGTTCATATATGCATATTCTTACAAATTTGAGAGAAGGGGGTCGAAATATGCATATATTTTTTTTTGGAAGAAGGGGGTGGAATTAAAAATATAGTGAAAATTTCGTTTTGGGAGAAGGGGGTCAAATTCTAGATACTTTATAATTTAGGCCTACATTTAAAACAAAACAAAAAATTGACCGCTAGTAAAAAATATCCATTTCACAAATCATGGGGGTCACCTGACCCCCTTCAACTCAATGTGCCTTCGCCAGTTGTCGTGTCCCCCTCCACACTGTGACCAGTATAATTTTCAATGTTTATCAGCTTGTTCGTATTTTGCATTTTACAGAGATAGTGTAAATAAGCTGATCAATCTTGTACCTGTTTTTCTAGCAGTGCGTGTTCCATATGTAAACTAGCAAGTTTTACAATATCGGTCCGTCTTCTTCTTGTACTTTTTGATTTTTTGTCTTTTCTGTTTGATTGATGGAGATAATTTACTCTTGCTCTTCCCAATTTTTTATACATTTTAATGGCCAAGATGCATAAATATTTTCTTATTCACCTTTTAAACATTTAGTTTTACCATAACAAAATGAATAGCGAAAAAAAATTGGTGAAAAACGTTTAGTGACAGTTTGTTATAAAAAAAGACATTCATTTTGGGACACGGGAAGTACTTCATAGCCCCTCAGTTTTGATGGGGGCATACAAGCAGTTCATAATGTGTGATGACAAATGAAAATAACCGTTTATAGCTACTTCCGCAAGCTTATAATTTTGAATGCCTAAATATAAAATGCATGAATCCTCTATATTAAGTTTTATCCCTAGTTTCACGGCGAGGTGGATAATGTTATGCACATGTCTTTACAAGCTCACGTGTGAGGCTTGATAAAATAAGTTACGACATGCTACAGGATTTATGTACATATATTTAATCTAATCCTAGTCGTTAATTTCAACTTCATCTAAGGGCGGCTAGTGGTGTACCCCCTTCGACATCTTACGGGTTTCAAGCAAGGTGCTATATATGACCCTTGTCGCTATATATATTCTTTCTAATCCTAGTCGTTAATTTCAACTTCATCTAAGGGACACTAGTGGTACCCTCACGCTCCTATATATACATCTCTTATCTGATCCTAGCCGTTCATTTCAATTTCATCTAGGGCTGCTAGTGGTACCATTCGACTTATTAGGGTTTCCAAGTAGGGGTGTTCACCGCCGCCTCATCTATCCAACCCTCTTCTTGTATATATCTTCCATATAATCCTAGTCGTTAATTTAAACTTCATCTAAGGGCTACCGTGGTACCTTTGATTTATTAGGGTTTTCTAGCAGATTGCGCGCCGCCGTCTCCTTTTTCCAACTCCCTCTTTCTATGTTTTCTATAAATATGATCATTGTTTCCCTCTTATATCATGTTCTACTCTTTCTCTTCATCTCTAAATTTTGTATGTTGATTCAATTTGGAAACTCCCTTGATGTGGTTCCCTAATCAGCACATCCATGATACATTGCAGATGGTTAATCTCAATGTGACTAGTGCTGCTAATCGCGCTTTGGTTTGTAATCTTGCTCCCTCCATTTCACTTATTCTTTCTCTCTTTGTTTTGTGTGTCTTTTTTATGTAGTTATCGGCGTATATACTTTCTTGTACAATTATGGAATGAATCTTGCTAATGGGCCAGAAATTAAATAAGAATTCATTAAAATCTAAGCTTAATAGGAAGTTGTGTGTTAGATGAATTAAATGTTACCATTTCATAACTCAGTTATAATGCATACACATCAAGAAAATAAGTTAATGTATCTGGATTTTGGTTATAAAGATTGATCTCTATTTGGCGTAAAATCTTGAAATTTTGGAGGATTCGACATTCGGATTCGTACTCATGTTAAACACTCGTACCCGAGTCTGAGCATCATAGATCTGAGGTGATTCTCCCTCTGTTCAAATATATACATATGCTAGAATAAGCCCGTGTTCGAGGACATGTTTTTTTTTTTTTTAATTAATTTTTTTAAGGGCAAAATGGGAAAGGGACATAATAGTGAGGGCAAAATGGGAAATTCGGCCATTGAAACTATTCATTCAACTGTAGCACACCACTACCATTTATACTATAGATAATTAATTATGTTTTTTTTTAATATGATACTCCTCCATTCAAATATGGATGTTCACTCTTGTTATTGATCAAGACCAAAAATGGACATTCATTTTTACAGACGTAGGTATACCATCTGTTGCCCCCTTAGCTTTCTCTATTAAGCCTTATGTATCTTTTGTGTACTTATTTGTTGGTTCTCAGACCATCTGTTGCCCCCTTAGCTTTCTCTATTAAGCCTTGTGTATCTTTTGTGTACTTATTTGTTGGTTCTCAGACGATATGCGTACAATTTTGTTCGTAAACATGTCTTATGTTCACTGAATAATAAGCTTAGATCAATGTAAATTGGCAAGTTTTAACATTAATATTCTCGAATATATAATGAAAACCACTTAAATTAGATTCCGATTCAGAAAATAACAAAATGATTAATCCCCTCGATCTAGGTGGGATCTTATTGCAACAGAATTACAAATTAAATAGGATCTAGCTCTCTATTGAGACCATATAATACTAGATACTTCCCTGACTTCCCTGATTATTTCATACATCAATGCTTACCTTTTTTTTTTTCACTTGTTTTGTAGGTTTATGCAACTATGTGTGTTAGTTCATGCAGTAGATCGTTGTTCTTGGTATATCCGATGAAGATTGCTACCATACGTATTCAAGGTAGGACTTTGATGTGGCAAGAGTTACATGACATTAGTTTCATCACCCCCCCCCCCCCCGCCCAATAAAACATATAAAGCATTCAAAATATGCTTTTTAATATTTCGTTCAATGTACTAACTTAAAAATACAATGGTAGGGAGAATCAAATGGGGGCATCTAATGCATGCGAACCTTACCCTACGCGTAGGGTTAGGTGCATCTAATGCATGCGAACCTTACCATACGCGTAGTGTAAGGTGCATCTATTGGCCATGCCTCATTTGCTAAAGTGAAAAGTGCTGAGCATGTGCGGACGGGACAAAAAGTGGCTAACACTGATATGGACTCCCTTGTGTTTCTCTCTACACTTTCCAACTTTTGTCTTGGTATTAATCGCAATATAGAAAAAGTCCCTCTTACTGCAAAATGGGGACATGTTCCTTAAACTTCCCAAAGATGCGAGGAAAGGGGACGACTGCAAAATGGACATGTTCAAGTGGTGGAGAGGAGATATATGCATGGTTCAACTTAGTAGAGGCGTGTGTAGGGTGTGGGCCCTCATGCAAGGCGGCAAGTGGGGTCGGATTCTGAAGATGGAGGTCCGTGCCATGATCGGGAAAGGCGGTAGTTCTTGGACTAATAGTGTAAGTTGTCAGTTGTCTAGAAACTTTTCCTCTATAGTTATGATGTACACTACCAATTATTTTTGTATGGTATTTTTCCAAATGTAATCAAATTATGTACTTTTTCACAGTTTTTCCAAAAACAACTTAGAGAAGTTCACAGTTGTTTTAGCTAATTTCATAATTTTAGCATGAAAATGGCTACCACTTACTTAATTCACAGTTATTTTTAGTCTTTTATAACCAATATTTGTGACATATTTGTTAAGTTCACAGTTGTTTTTAGTTAACAATTGTTTTTAGTCTTTTATGGCCTCTATTTTTGCAATTTTATGAGATTCTTGACATAGTTGTTAAGTTAACAGTTGATTTTAGTCTTTTATATCCTCTGTTTTTGTTATTTTATGAGATTATTTGACATAAAATCAAAATAAACATTTAATTTGGGAGGGAGAGAGTATTATTATATTCAAAACTTAGTCTCAAAGACTCATAGTCAACTTTCATTAATAAGCTAAACAACCTATCACTAATTTCTTTCTATTTTGCTATTGGTTCCTTCATTAAACAACGAATACACCATATATCAAACCAGGACTCCCAAGTCAGATTTCGAGCCATTTGAAGAGCTAGGAGAAGGGGCAGTTGGGTTTCTTCAAGAAAAAAAAACATCACCAGTTTCTTCCTGCAATTTGCGTCGAAAATTTACATACCTATACCACTACTAGTACTTTCCCTTTATGACTTACTTTTCAAGAGACCAAACAAAATTTCTTCTCGAAAACCTTTTTTTTTTTTTTAATCAGGTTATTAAAACTACAAAAAGCTAACAAAGAATGAACCGAGAGAAGTGAAACTCAAGAGCCAATACATCATATAAAAAGTATCATAATTTTATTCTCATTTTTTGCAGAAACCCTAGACCCTAGATTCTAGATTCTATGATCGTGATTCACGAACAAATCGAAGATGACGTATAGATTTGAGGGGATGTGTCGACGACAACGAAGGGAGGAGGGAAGAGGCGGAGAGACAGAGGGAAGTGGGCTCCTTCAAGAACGGAGGAGGTCGCCGGAAGTGGGGGAAGGGAGGGGGTCGTCGGAGGGGTATGAGTGGTCGGAGATGGTGAGGGAGGGGAGGACGGAGAAAGAGATAATATGCTTAAGTTTGTATGAGACTAGTTTGAGTGTCATTAAACTAGCAAATACTAGATAGAATTTTGATTAGAGAATTGTTATTTATTCCCGCAACATTACTGAATACCCCCCAATACTAAGTTTACTCAACATTCAACACTAGTCACACCACCCCTCTCCCTATTTTACCCCTTTCAAGCCAAAGATCCACATCAATGAAGTTGGCCGGAAAGAATGGCTCGCCGGAACATAATCGTCGAAGAAGTTAACCGTTGCACATTACAACAGCCACTTCAACCTTTCTCTAACGGGTACGATTGGGAAAAAAAAGCTAGTCATTTAATCTCAACAGATTATTGTTCAAATTGAATTACGTTCGTTTCATCCCCGCGACGATTGTCGTTTTTGTTCATTTGACAGCGATGATGGTGGTGGAGGCTGATGCTTGCGGCCTTTGGAGTATCCATCGAATTTGTTCATATTAAATTACGTTCGGTTCATCCTCGCAAGGAACACATGGATTCCCCCACCAAAGTCGCAATGAATTGTGATTTGAAAGGAAAAAAAAAAAGGAAAATTAGGGTTAGGGTTTGTCAATGAATCACTAAACAATGTCCATGAAAAATCGAGTAAGGAACATTGAAACGAACCCGGAAAAGAAACAATTAACATCGCCAAATGCACCATATGGCAGTTGCACACAAACTTGGCACCTAACAAACACAAATACCACCGTCAACATTTCTTCTAAACAACCTCGTTGTTCTTGGCTTGAAATAGGCATGGATTAAGGAGAGATGGGTTAGGAAGGGAAGTCTGAAGTGGCTGTTGTAATGTGCAACGGTTAACTTCTTCGACGATCCGGCGAGACATTCTTTTCGGTCAACTTCATAGATGTGAATCTTTGGCTAGAAAGGGGTAAAATAAGGAGGGGGGTGGTGTGACTAATGTTGAATGTTGGATATATTTAGTATTGTGAGAGTATTCAATAATGTAGCGGGGGTAAATAACAATTCTCTTTTGATTATAATATTGGACTTAATTGGTTAAGTTTTGATGACGCCAAGCTATTTAGGGTCAGAGCGGTTCAAGGATATCTGGCAGGATATATTTTGTGACTTGATGTACCTAGAGCACAACACAAATGAAGCACCGTTAAGATCAAAGTTGAATGTTACTCCAACTCAGGCCCTCGGGTGTGAGAGTAAGAATACTGAGTAATATAAGGCTTGGAATGCCTTGAATGTGTGTGAGTGTTTAGGGTTTGAGAATAATATGGCTTACTCAATATATTTACAAAGGTCTTCTATTTCTAGGAAATGGGGAGCTGCTCGCTGACGTAAGCCATGAGGTCAGCCCTAAAGGGCACTTTTGTATTTGACCGCATACACGTGTTCGCATCTAATTAGGTCTGTCAGGGAGGGAGGACCCTCTGTCAGAAGGGATGTCGCTGATGTGGACAGGAGCCGTGTATCCGGCGCGGCGCATTAATGGCAATAGTAGGCGCCTGTCTGAGCCACATTGAATGCGATGGGAGTGAGCCGGCAACTTGCATGTCAGAGCCAGTAAGCTAACTTGCTCAGTAAGGTTTGCCATTAATCGGGAGGCAGGTGAGATAACCGGGAGGCAGGCATGACCCGCGGTCAACATCTTGGGCGCGGTCAAAGGTATTTGACGCGGGCACGGAAGGAGCGGTCATACCTCCTGCGGGCACCAATCCAGCGGTCAGGATCCCTCCGGTATGGAGTAGGATGATGCGGAGAGGAGCGCGATCTTGACCTCAGGGGTCTATCTGTCCGCGGTCTTGACTCCGGCGGTCTAGGAAATGCTACGTCACTGGTTCCTTGGACCAGACCGAGCGTGGGCCCGGTCCAGCAGGTCCGGGCTCATCAGTGGCCCCTAGCTCCAAGTGTGATTATTTATGGTCTGAGCGAGGAGCTACTAAAGCTCGGTTCTCCCAGACCGCTCCTCGAGCGGGCACCAGTGTTAGCGTTTTTTGTTGGTTGTTGCTCTGCCTCCCATGTATATAGGCACGTTTGGGAGGCACGTCCGGGAGGCA
Source organism: Adenophora triphylla var. japonica (assembly GCA_022495995.1). Taxonomy (NCBI): domain Eukaryota; kingdom Viridiplantae; phylum Streptophyta; class Magnoliopsida; order Asterales; family Campanulaceae; genus Adenophora; species Adenophora triphylla. Next base: position 65,910 of record JAFEMH010005600.1, on the reverse strand, counting down.
CGTGGCCCCTTGAATACTCTGCCTCCCGGTTGGCAAGTGGGCCCCTTGGCAAATGAAAAGACAGCGCGTGACATATACGGAGGGTACGTGTCAGCCATCCAAGAGGCGCCATAAATGCCAACTGGGAATTTTTTGAATTTTCAAACGTTTGGCGTCGGCTCGAGGTTCGAGGGACGATTTGTGGGCTAATTAATACGGGTTAAACGGGTTAACCCGTATAGGTAGGCCCTATGAATACCAAAACCTTCTTCCCCAAACCCTTTTACCATTTCCAAACCTTCAAACTGCTTAAGAGAGAGAATTTCTACTGCGAATTTTGTGCTTTCCTTCCTTCGAATCCATCTTCGATTCCACCCTCGTAAGTGTTTTTTGATTTTGCTTCTTCTTCATCTCCCTCTATTTCTTCTGGATTTCGATGACTACCCGTGAATTTGGGCCTCGTCGTCCGTTAGAATTAGGTGATGGGAGCACTCCAGATACCTTTGCCGTTTGTAAACGGACAGGGGGAATTTATAGGAAGGTTGCTATTGGGTGGCTAAGACTGTCCATGGAGTGCTTTCAATACTTCTGTGAAAAATCTCAATGGGGGCCGTTTGTCCCACCCCGGTTGTGGGAGGCCAAGAAGAAGAAAATAATTGTGAACGGTGATGTATTGGTGTTGGGGAATATGAGTAGGTTGAGAAATTTTGTGATGGGGGTTTTGTGCAGGTTTCCCCGTGAGAGAGATTTGGCCCTGAACGCCGTAGAACTAGTGAGGAGAGCGATTCGCGTCCCCGACGAGATAGTTGACTGGGAGAAGTGTGAACTGATGGATCCCAACCAAACTAATGAGAAGCGGGCACAGGACACCGCAGATCTGAACAACCCCTTGGATGTTCTCCCCCTGAGGACTGTGTTCCCTGATGTCGTGCCCGGGGCCCCTGTTGTGCCTACGGTGGAACTGAGTAGCAGTGAGGAGCTTGAGCCTCTGAATTTTGAGGTTACCAAAGGCAGGGAGAGTGAATCTGAGGTGGCCCCTGCCCATAGTTCATCCACCGATCTCTTTGGCTCAACGAGCTCGGAGACCGAGGATGATGACCGCGACCAAGGTGACCGGATGGTTGCGGGCACCTCCCAGAAGGCAACAGAAATTGTTGATGCCTTTGAGGATTCTGACTCTGAGGAGGAGGTTGTTGTCCCTGCCCGAGGGAGAGGCAAGAGACCTGCTGCTGAGGTTAATCCTGGCCGAGGTCATAAGAGAAAAGCCAAGGAGGTGGAGACCATAGACTGGGAGGAGGAGATATACACCCTTTATAATGTGGACCCCAAAGAATTTCGTGTCCGCACCATTGGGCACGTTCAGATAAATGGGAAAGACAAGCTGCGGCCAGAGACTATAGCAGATGTCCGCGAGGACAATAGGGCCTGCATTTTTTATGGGGCTCAGTTCGAGAATGGCCTCAGACTTCCCCTCGATCCCTTCTTTTACTTCTTTCTTTGCTTCAACAATTGCCTTCCCATGCACCTGACTCCAAATGCCTTTAGGGCCTTGGTTTCCTTCATAACCGTTTGCAGGGTCTTGGGCTACGAACCCACCCTTTCTGGGCTTTACGCCTATTACCAGAACCAGATCAGCAATGGCAACCTGAGTCTGAAGGCTAAGAACTATTCAGTCCGAAACTTCTCTCCTCCCTCAAACAAATTTGACCAATGGAACCAGAAGGATATTTTGGTCATAGAGTCTAGGTTTGGCTGGCCCTTCCCAAAACCCTCAAATCTTGTTCCAATGAAGGTGGCCGCCAAAAACTATCCTGACCCTTCTCTGTCCAAGGACCTGCGCATTGCCTTGGAGACCCATCTGGCCAAGTACATAACTAACTGGGAGCAGCCAGTGTATGACGTGGGCGCCATAGTTGAGTTTGAGCCCCTGCTAGTCTACTCTGGGGTGGCTCCTCGAAGGGAGGGCAGCCCCTATACCCCTAGAGTAGAGATAGCGCCCCAGCCTCGTGACCCTGATTGGAGGGTGCATGAGTTTTATGAGTTTGAGGCTGACTGTAAGACTTGTATGCTGGGTGCTGAATGCGAGCCTCCAGAACTAATCGGTCTCTATTTCTTTTGAGAACTGCTGTATTTTTCTTGTTTTTCATTTTTCGAACTGTCTTTAACCCTTTCTTTTTTCTTTCAGAGTAGACCCCGAAGAATATAACTTTTGATGGCTCCCCTGAGTGCCAAAGAAATGAAGGCCCGGAACATGCGGGCACAAAAAGATGCTGCTGCTAAGAGGCAAGCTGCCCTGGGAGCGGCCCCGGGCAAGGAAGCCAATTTGCCTGTGGCCAACAGGAAAGATGGCAACACTCTGACTGGCCCAAGGTGATTCTCACCACGAAGGATCTACCTCCACCCCCGAAGGGTCCTCCTCCTGCTCATGCCATCCATAGCTCCAACTCTCCTGGCCGCACCATTGCCTCCGGGCATAACCAAGAGTCCAGGAAGAGGACTGAGAGAGATGGGGATATGGGGCACAAAGAGAGGGCCTCCAAGTCCCAAAAAGGTGGGGAGGCACAAACTCGTGCCTCTACTACTTTCGCTGCGGTATCTTCTACTGCTCCCCTCGAAGGGAGGACACTCTGCTCGGTTTCTTACCCGGTGGCCTCCCTTAGCACTCGCGAGGAGACACTGGCCATTAGGAAGAGGCTATCCGAGTTGCCCGCCATTACTGGGGTGGACTTTTACAGCAGGACGGCGAACAATTCGGCCGCGGGGATCAGCCTTATAAACTGGCTCTTCTCCCCAGATTTCTACAAAAATGTAGTTACGAAGGAGAATTCGTCTGCCCTGACGGGGGATATCGGCCTTGCCCTTACTGAGGTTGGTATCTGCCCCTCTTTTCACTTAAAACACTTTGAATTCCCGATCCTTTTCTGAACTTTGATCTTCCCTTCTGCAGGTAGGCAATAAAGTTTTGAGGTTGCGGGAATGCTGCGATGGCTTGTCCGCTGAGCTGGAGGGCAACACCAAAATTTTGGCGGACAAGCTCCGCGAGCTGGCCCAGGCGGAGGAGAAGGTCCAGACCTTGAACTCCGCTCTTGATGATAAGGAGAAGACCCTCTCCGAGAAGGAGACCGACTTGAAGGAATTCTCTGACCGGTTGGCGGTGGTGGAGAAGGACTTGGAAAAAGCCAATGGTACGCGGGATGAGCTCCGCGGGCACAAGGTCGAGCTTGAGAAGAGGAACGCTGAGCTCGTGACCAAGTTGGGGGCCACTCAGAAGCAGGTGTTGGTACTGGAGGCCAAGGTGGATGAGCTCTCCAACCAGCTACTCCCATATAAACAGTTTGAGTTGGAGAGAGAGACTGTGCTGCAGGCTGCTCGCAAGGAGGCAGTGGAGGAGTACAAGAACTCTGAAGAATTTAAGAACCTCCTTGCTGCTGATGGCTTGACCAGTACGATGCCGGATGCCAGACACAGCTTCGGAATTTTGCTGCAACGGGCAAGTTCTCCGCTCAGCAGTTGGCCGTGATTGGCTCACTTGTTGCTACTGATGCGGTGTGCCTGTCCGGGCATGCACTAGTTCCTCAGTCCGAGGATGATATTAAGGGGTTGGAGCTATCAGCAGCAGCCTCCTTGCCGCCTATGGCCGAAGTCACGGCCACTGCTCTTATTGGTGAAGTGGACGTCCTGAGATTCGGGGATGAGGAGTTGTCCTACGAGGATGCCCTTGCTCGCGTCCTTCACAATGGGTCGGCCATTGGTGATGTTTTTCCTGCGCGGGCAGCTCCCATTCCCCTCTCCTCGGGTCCCAACATTCCTCCGGCTGCCACGGACTTGACCATATCTACAAGCCTTCCCTCTCCGACTCCGGCCACCGAAGCGGCCACGGATGGTGCGGCCACAGATATGGTCACTGGTGCCCCCAAGGAACCAGCTTCCGTAGCTTAGGATTTTTCTTTTTTACTTTTTGTAATAGATTGTAGGTTTTTGTAATCATTTTTCCTCTATCAATAGAAGTATTTTTCTTAATTGTCTTCCTGATTGCTCTCTTAATTGCTTGTCCTTTTAGGCTGTCTTGAGTGTTGGCAATATTTGAGTACCTTGGTACTTGCCTTCTTGCTTTCACTTTTTCCAGCGTTTTTGACTTACAACTAAATTTTATACTCTCTTCCTCGGTCAAAAGCTTAGTAGGCCTTCTGCCCGCATTTTTGAGTTTTCCTGACTCTGTATTCAAAATCTCTTGATTTTTTTTGTGAGAGTCAGCCCTATTTCTCTGTGATCGAGTTTGTTTGGCTTTGGCCTTAGGGACAAATTTTGAGGCCGCAACCTCGTTTGTCTATTTGACCTTTTTGAAACTCCTTTGATCACTCCCACCCATTTACACTTATGTTCCGACCTTGCGAGCCGTGGTGTAAGTCAAAAGCTGCCAAGGCAAGCTACTTTCATAGGGCATGTAGAGTGTGGCCGTGAAGCGATAGTCTACGCAACAGTAGTTATGAGCATATTTAGCATATTGACTCTTTAACCTACCGGCATCTGTATCCACTATTGGTGGTTCACACAGTTTTGACCCTTTATTCAAAACTTCTTGAGTTTTTTGTGAGGGTCTTATGGCGATCATGTAAGCGGGCTCATATGTTGGCCTTTGTCACATACAGGCATACGGGTAACGGCCCTAAAAAAGGCCTTCGCGTACTTAGTGGGTCCGGACTTCAGGTCTTTGTCCCCACTAGAATCCGTAGGTACGAGCATACTGTCCTTTGTACCCACGTTCATCTATACCCACTTTTTCTTGGTGGTTTCACGCGGGCAGGACGGAATATCTTGTCCGCGATCTGAGTACGGGCGTAATGGCCTTTGTACCCATATAGGCGTGCAGATCTTAATGGATCTTTGCGCATCAGTAGGTAGGGGCTCATATGTTGGCCCTAGAACCTACTGGCATTCGCTTGCGGGCATCCACCTCAGCTTTTGAGGCTGGTGGGGATAGTGCTACAACAGTTTTGCACAAAAATTTAGGGATAACTTCATACTCATACATGTAGTACCCTTATACTTCCTCAAAAAATTACAAAGATTCAAAAGAAATACTTTCTAAGGTGATTGCTATTTCAAGCGTGCTTGAGCTCTTTTCCTTCCCTTGTCCGCAACATGTAGGTGCCCTCTTTGATTATTTGGGTGACCTCATAAGGACCTTCCCATTTCGGGGATAGTTTGTTGAAACCAGGTTGGATCCCCTGGATCTCCACATTTCTGAGTACCCAATCTCCAACTGAAAAACTTCTTCTATTTACTCTTTTATCATGGTGCCTCTTCGCCTTCTGCTTGTAGTTCACCATTTTTTCACTTGCCCGCATTCTCCTTCCTTCGAGATCGTCCAGGTCACACCTTCTGTTTGCCTCGTTTTGAGACTCATCGAAGTATGTGACTCTGTACGAGGGTAGGGCTACCTCAACTGGAGCCATTGCCTCTGACCCATACGTGAGCGAGAAAGGAGTTTCTCCTGTTGAATTTCTGATTGTTGTGCGGACAACCCATAATGCGGTCTGGAGCTCGTCCAACCATCGTCCTCGTCGTCCCTCCAAGTTTTTCTTTAGTGCGGTCAGGACTAGCTTGTTCGCGGCCTCAGCTTGGCCGTTTTCCTGGGATAAGCAACTGCGGACTGGCGATGTTGCACTTTCATTCTCACACATTCAGCAGTAAATTTTGCAGAGAACTGAGTGCCATTGTCCGAAATGATTGCTCGTGGAACCCCAAATCGGCAATAGATGTGATCGTGGACAAAATTGATAGTATTTTCCTCGGAGATAGTGGCTAAGCCCTTTGCTTCCGTCCACTTGGTAAAATAATTCACGGCCACAACGACATACTTGATGCTTCCTCGAGCAGTTGGGAATGGTCCGATGAGATCAATCCCCCATGTATCAAACGGCCACGATGGTACAACCAAAGTTTGCTCTGTTGATGGTAGTCTAGGGATGTCCGCAAATCTCGGGTACTTATCACACTTTCTTACATACTCCTGCGCATCTCTTCTCATCGTAGGCCAAAAGAATCCCTGGAATTTGATCTTGTCTGAGAGAGTGCGAGCACCGGGATGTCCGCCACAAACTCCTTCATGAACCTCATAGAGTAAGTTGGTGACCATGTGAGTTTTTGACACACCTCAGCAAAGGCTTGGTGAATGATCGCCGAAAGAGTACTCCATCTAGGACGAGGTATTTCGCGGACACCTTTCTAATGGCTCTGGCCCTTGCTTGTTCCTCGGGGAGGGTTTGCCTTTCGATGTAATCCTTGATTTCATCAACCCAGACCCTTTCTTGATCCTCAATATTGTTTAACTGAATTCGATCTATAGCAGGTCTCTCCGTGAACTCTATCTGGAAATATGTCTCTAAGTCGATGACTTCTTGATCGGTTATTCTGGAGAGGAGGTCAGCCTCCGTGTTATCCTCTCTCATGACTTGGTTCAGCTCATAGTAGGTAAATTTTTTATGAGGGTTTTTGCCAGACCGCAGTACTGAGTTAGCACTGGTTGATAGTATCATACTCCCCCCTAATTTGATTTACTATGAGCTGAGAGTCACTATTTATCTCAATGTTCTGAACTCCCAAGGCTCTTGCCAGTTCAATGCTCGCTATAATCGCCTCATACTCAGTCTGATTGTTTGATGCTTCGAACTTGAATCTTAAGGCTCTTTTGAACTTCTCCCCGCAGGGGGCGATCAAGAGTATGCCCGCTCCACTAATTAACTTGCTCGCAAAGACATCCACGAATAAAGTCCACACTTCTTCTGGGTGCTCCTTGTGCTGTATAATGTCAGTGCTCGGGCTATCTGGGGCCTCCTCTGATTCTGCCCGCTTTCGTTTTTCCAGGTCGCTGTCCGCTAGTTTAAATGATGATTCTGTCACAAAATCAGCTAAGGCCTGCGCTTTGATTGTCCTTCTCGGGGAGTAGGTGATCTGGAACTCAGTGAGTTCGATAGACCAAGCTAGCATTCTCCCCGAGGACTCTGGTTTGTGAAAAACCTTTCTAAGCGGGGCCTCAATGAGTAAAGTTATAGGATGTGCAGAAAAGTAGGCTCTTAATTTTCGAGCAGATACAAGCAAGGCATAGACTAACTTCTTTATATTTAAATAACGCCCTTCTACGGCGGACAGTGCCTTAGATACATAATAAACTGGTTTTTGGGAGTTGTTATCCTCCCTTACAAGAACAACAACTACTGCCAGATCAGTAACTGCTAAAAACAGAAAAAGTTCTTCCCCGGGCACCGGGCTGCTGAGTAGAGGGGGATGCCCGAGGTATGTCTTGACCTCTTCAAAAGCTTGATGGCAGTCCTAACTCCATGTAAATTCGTCAGCTCTCTTCCCCCCTTTCAGAGTTTTGAAGAAGGGGAGGCATCTCTCTGCTGACCGCGAGATGAAGCGGCCAAGTGCAGTGATGCGCCCGTTTAACTTTTGGACATCCTTCACGCAGGCAGGAGGCCTCATGTCTAACAGCGCTTGAATTTTTTCGGGATTAGCTTCAATTCCCCGCTGGTTGACCATGAATCCAAGGAACTTGCCCGCCTTTACCCCAAATGCACATTTTAGGGGGTTCAGTTTCATGTTGTTGCGACGTAAGTTAGAGAAAGTTTCCTCCACGTCGAGCTCGTGGGAGTTTTCTTTTGTCTTTATAACCATTTCATCAATGTAGGCCTCAAGGTTTCTGCCTAGTTGGTTTTTGAAGACAGTGTTGACCATTCGATGGTAGGTGGCTCCTGCGTTTTTCAGCCCGAAGGGCATCATGGTATAGCAATATGTCTTGCCCGCAGCAATGAAAGCTACAGAGCGGACATCTTCAGGAGCCATCTGGATCTAATGGTAGCCGGAGTAGGCGTCTATGAAGCTCAATACTCGGTGACCAGCTATGGAATCCACCAATCTGTCTATGCGAGGAAGAGGGAAGCAATCCTTGGGGCATGCCTTGTTGAGATCGGTGAAATCAACACACATCCTCCACTTGTCGTTGGCCTTTTTGACCATGACCACGTTTGCCAGCCATTTGGGGTAGGAAATCTCCTTGATTATCCCCGCTTTGAGCAATTTTTCAACCTCTTCCTTGATCGCTACCTCTTTCTCCGGGGAGAAGTACCTTGATTTTTGATGAATGTTCTTGAAGGATGGGTCATGATTGATTTTATGGAGGATCACGTCCTCGCTTATTCCCTGCATATCCTCCACCGTCCATGCGAACACATCACAATTTGCTCGAAGGAACTCAATAAGGATCCTTCTCTCCTCGGGGTAAATTTCCAGCCCGACCTTAACAGTTTGCTCGGGGAAGTGGGAGTTGATTACCACCTCCTCGAGCTCGTCGTTAGGCCGAAGATCGCTGATTTCACGATTATGCAAGGAGTCAATGACAATAGTTGGGGGGTTGGCCTGGGCTCCGGTCAATGCTGCCATGGAATATATGACCTCGCGATCAATCTTTCCCTCAGTTCCCCTATCAATATAACCTCCCTCAATAGGGGTCAACTGCTTGGATTTTCTGCTCGTCTTGAGTTTCACCTTAGTGGTATGGAAGGAAAGCATGCCGATAGAAATGGGTGTTGGGACAGGTGCAAGGGCTTTCCCCTTTTTCGATTTGTCCTCGCCCTCTTTCTGCGGGCAGGATGTCTGGCCTTTCTCACCCTTCCTCTTCTCCTCTAGTGCTCGGAGGAACCTCCCGGGCTGATTTTTGATTGTTGCAACCCCGCCCGGGGTGTTAAATTTCACCCTTTGGTGGGGAACGGAAGCAACTATTCCCAATTCGGCTTGAGCAGTCACGCCGAGAATGGCATTGTATTGGGAAGGAAGATCGACCACCATGAAAGTAATTTTGGCCGTCTTCTGCATGGATTTTTCCCCAATAGTTACTTCAAACACTATCGTCCCCTTTACTCCAACTGCGTGATTGGTGAACCCTTCTAGCATGCTCGCATATGGAGTCAGGTTAGCCTCGGTCATCCTCATACCTACCAAAGTATGGTAGTAGAGTATATCCCTGGCAGCGCCCGTGTCTATTAAAACTCGGCCGATGTTTGCCCGGTTGATTTTCATTCTGATAGTGAGGGGCTGGGTGGAATGGAAAAGGGAGGAAGCAAGCTCGCTTCTTTTGAACCCTACTTCCTGCTCGTCTTCGGGAGCCATTGGAGGGATCAAGAAAACCTTCTCTAAGGTTCGAATTTGGAGGGAGAGCTGTTTGTTTGATGGGGGCTCCTCTCCGATGAAATTAATCTCATAATCATCCAAATCATCATCGTAAGTGTCTCGCTCCACCCTCTCGGGGCCACGCGTGCCTCGTGCCCGCTGTTGGTTATTGTTATTGTTGTTGCCCTTAATCCATTTTGTTAGCTCCTCGTCGTTGATCCTTTGTTGGATAATTAGCTTCAATTGGAAGCAATCTTCAGTGCCGTGCCCGTGATATTCGCAGAATTTGGCCCTACTCCTTTCATTTGGCTTCCGGATCATCGGGGGAGGAGGAGGAAAATCGGAGGCTCTCATGATTACTGCCCGCGGCTCAGTGAGTAGGGTATAGGCTGTCTCCTCCACCACTTTTCGGAGTTTATCTGACCCACGGCCTCGATTCTTTCCCTGACTATTAACGCGGGCAGGCTCTGGGGTGGGGTCCTGTATCTGGCTAATTCTCTCTTTTGCGGGGACGCGGGCAGGAGCCAGATCGGGTTCCTCTGCTGAAGCAATGGCAGAGGCCCTCTCATATATTTCCTCCACGCTCTTAGGCCGGTTGGAGGCAAAGTTCATCTTGAGATTTGAGGAGGTGAGACCGCCTTCGAAGCAGAGCCGGATATCACCCTCTTCCAAATCCACAATCTGCTCGCTCATTTTTCGGAACCGAGAGATATAGCTTTTGGTGGTCTCGTTAGCGGCCTGCTTGACTCGGATAAGATCTGTCTTTGGTCTAGCGGGCTCGCCCGCTCCGGCAAATGCGTTCAAGAAGAGGCTCCTGAACTGGCTGTAGGCTTGGATGGACCGTGGTTTGAGGGCCAACATCCAGGACAAGGCTTTGCCCATAAAAGTTGCGGGCAAGGCTTTGCACATTACAGACTCGTCTGTTGAAAATAGGGTCATTTGTCCCTCAAATCGTCCCATATGGCTCTTGGCATTCTTAGAGCCATCGTATGTCTCCATCTGGGGGGGCTTGCCCTTTTGAATTGGTGCCCGCGCGATCTTGTCGCTGAAGACATCCATTGTGCGGCCACACCTCTGGGCTGCTTTCTGGCGGGTCTCCCACATCTCGTTCATGAATTTGACAAATTCAGGGCTCTGATTATCCACCCTCTGTTTTTTAGCACGCTGAGCCACGACCCTCGCCCGCGTGAGCCGTGGGTTCGCTTGGGGCTTTGCGCGGCGATTTGATTGGGCCTCCTCTCCAACCTCCTCGCTATCATCCACATGTACCACACTGTGTCTGGGCACCTGACCGCGGTCAAGGGTTGGTTCATCCCGTTTTGCCCCCTAGCTTGACTAGCAAGCGAGTTAGCAGGGGATCATTGGGAGAACCTTTGTGACCCTTGAGGGACGGGTATTCCGTCGTTTGCTTCCATTTCAAACATCTCCATCTGAGCATCATTGATGGCTACGTGGCCTCGCCGACTCCTCGGACTTGGCGGCCAGGATTTCTTGCCTTTTCAGGATCTGCTCCGGAGAGAGGGGAGTGTTTAAGGTGGTTGTTTTTATGTGAGCTTGGGGAGTTTTTGGGCTAGTGTTTAGGAGAGCTTAGGCTTTCTTCGCTCGTATCTCATTGGTTAGCCTATGTATAACTCGTTGGGCTGGGGAGAGACTGTTTTGGGGTTGAGAACGGGCCCCCATTCTGTTGAAAACAGAGGTAGTGGGTTTGTCTTTATTGACATTGGAAAGGGACGCATGGTCCTCCTCCTCAAGGGTCAAATGACCAGCATTCTCCAAGGTTTTAGACATGTTTTGAAGGAGAAAGAAAATGACTGAAAAGAAGAGCCTTTTGACAGTCAGCTGTTTAGAACACAAGGGGTGTCTGAAAACAAAGAATTTACGGGAAACAAGAAATGAAAAACCCTTCCCGGCAATGGAATCACTGATGACGCCAAGCTATTTATGGTCAGAGTGGTTCAAGGATATCTGGCAGAATATATTTTGTGACTTGATGTACCTAGAGCACAGCACAAATGAAGCATCGTTAAGGTCAAAGTTGGATGTTACTCCAACTCAGGCCCTCGGGTGTGAGAGTAAGAATACTGAGTAATATAAGGCTTGGAATGCCTTGAATGTGTGTGAGTGTTTAGGGTTTGAGAATAATATGGCTTACTCAATATATTTGGAACTTACCTTGTCCAAGGGGACAAAGGTCTTCTATTTATAAGCAATGGGGAGCTGCTCGCTGACGTAAGCCATGAGGTCAGCCCTAAAGGGCACTTTGGTATTTGACCGCATACACGTGTCCGCATCTAATTGAGTCTGTCAGGGAGGGAGGACCCTCTGTCAGAAGGGATGTCGCTGATGTGGACAGGAGCCGTGTATCCGGCGCGGCGCATTAATGGCAATAGTAGGCGCCTGTCTGAGCTGCATTGAATGCGATGGGAGTGAGCCGGCAACTTGCTTGTCAGAGCCAGTAAGCTAATTTGCTCAGTAAGGTTTGCCATTAACCGGGAGGCAGGTGAGATAACCGAGAGGCAGGCATGAGCCCGCGGTCAACATCTTGGGCGCAGTCAAAGGTATTTGACGCGGGCACGGATGGAGCGGTCATACCTCCTGCGGGCACCAATCCAGCGGTCAGGATTCCTCCGGTATGGAGTAGGATGATGCGGAGAGGAGCGCGGTCTTGACCTCAGGGGTCTATCTGTTCGCGGTCTTGACTTCGGCGGTCTAGAAAATGCCACGTCACTGGTTCCTTGAATCAGATCGAGCGTGGACCCGATCCAGCATGTCCGGGCTCATCAAGTTTCAAGATCTTATAGTAATTTCCCATACTCCCTCCGTCCCATAAACCTTACCCATTTTACTATTTTGGGCGTCCCACTTTAAAGTCACACTTTCTTAAAAAGGAATTTTTTTAATACTTCTTTATTCATGGGACTCACTTGTCATACTCACAACACTTTTCAAATTTACTATTCTCTCCACTCATTCTCTCTCCTCCCACTTACAACACCTATTTTAATAATATTATTTTATATTTTTCTTACTCAACAGTAAATGTCCCATGTTTTATGGGACGGAGGGAGTATATTAAATGTTCCAACTAAGATGACCCGAAACGGATTCCGAGCCAATGCAATTGAATTAGAATTAGAATTGGAATTAGAATTAGAATTAGCAATCCGACTTTTCCAATTTATTATACGGATTCAGCCCTTGGTGCCGCCCAATATCCAACTTCTACGCTAGTGGCCTACGCAATCGAAGTACTGAATATCGCTGGCGCCAATCTGACCCATATCTAATCAAATTAGCAAACAATTGTTGTGGATCTGTGGGTGGGTGGGTGGGTGATTCGCTGATCAAATTCGAGTTAATCCACACTAAAGACTTGAACAAGTAAGTTCTTCCTCCCTCTAATATGATCTACAATTGTTTTATAAGCCATGTTTGATGTTTTCTTTTTTCCATTCCAGGGTTAATTTCCATTTTTTTCATGCTTAACTTATTAGTATAAATCATTGATTTGGTTGGAAAGAGGATTCAAAGGGTATTTCATATTATTTTGTTTCGTTATATTCTGAGTTAAGATGAATAAGTTATGAATTTTTTAAGTTCTAGGGCTTTTCTTCCTTTCATTGTTGAATAAGATGAACAATGCAATTCAGATTTCCTATTGCCTTGTTTGTAAAGAGTTGTACATCAAATTGAAATTTGATTGGACGGTTGAACTTGTGGACTCGAACTGAGTCTAAGGCCACTGACCACACCGGTAATGGAGTCAGGGAAGTAAGTGTGTGGACCCCACTTACCCATTGATGTTGTTGACTTTGACTCTCTGTCTGCAGTCTAGACTTACAATTTGTAAATAGTGTTTGGGGTTTGGACACATTTGCGTATGTCACAGCTCCATAATTTTTGTTTCTTCGGAGGTTATGCTGGACCTAAGTCGCCGGAAATGGCTGTTCTTTATTTGAGCAGTAATTATAGGTTGATTTAATTATACTAAAATCTGAAACTTGTAATTGATACACAATCAACAATACTATCAATAACAAGTTTTACATTTTCATTAGGATAATTAAATCAACGTAAAATAACTGCTCAAAGTTCATTCGTAGTAATGACAAAAAGTTGGAAGATCATTTTCGGGATGGAGAGAATATGTGCAGTATTTTTTATTCTGTTTGCTCTCAAAGTGATTTTCATGCCCTTTTCATTTTGATTTGCATGTAGAAGGTACAGAAGAAGTGGATTGTGTAGGAGAATATTATTTGTTGTAGATACTGCAAATGTCTCGGGGATTTCATTTTCAATGGCATTTGATAAGCAGTCAGTAGAACTGCTACGGCTTCTTTCTCTTAAAGCCCAAGACTCTTTCGAGGAAGCATATCTCCTAGTGCAAACTCATTCCATGCCAGCAGCTTGTATTGCTCAAATTCTTATTGAGCCCTTTCTAAAGGTGCATTTTTCTTTTTCATTTAGTTTATAGTTTGGTTGTTCTGTTCTTCTTACTGCTATTCTAGACACTTGGCATAACCATTAAAGTAGATATATCTATAGCCTTGCTAAAGAACATAGTGCAGCGGAAAATATAAGTAGGTTTTACTCTCACAAACACTTTTGAAATACCCTTTTTACTCGGGTTTTATAGGAATTCTCAATAAATTTGATGCAAAACAATCACAATCACTTTGCCAAACTTAAATTAATCACGCAAGCAATCGAAGCACAAGCAAGATAATGCAGTAAAGAGTGTGCGAGAGAGTTTTGATAATGGTTCAGAGGCTATATCCATAATGTCCTCCTAGTTTCACTGTCGTTCTCAGCTTGAAGGAGTTTCATTATTCTGAACAATCAGTACAAGGTCATAAACGGCCCCAAACAGGACAAGTCTTGTAAGCCACACGAAACTCGGACACCCTCGAGTTTTTCTCACCTTCTAGATGGAACTAGGAATGGCTCAAATTAAATCATTCAACAAAGAACTTGATCTAGAGCACTAGTTGAAAGTTTGTGTTCTTCAATGTATGCTTGTAATCTCTCTATTTGTTGTTTGTTGCTTGGACAAAAACTCTTGTAGTGTATGAACTTTTTATTTGGGGGTTATGTAAATTTCTATAGCCTTTCCTCCTTTTGTAGTCTTCAAGTCTTCTTCAAGTCTCGACAAGGCAGTCATATTGTCAATGTTATCGATCAAGGGGTTAACTCCTTTCATTTTTGTGACATCTCTAGCATTATTGCTTTAATCTCCAAGGTTGTATATCTTCATGGAGATCTTTTGAGTATAAGAATATTCGTATGATTTCTTCCTTTCCGCATATTTACTAATCTATATTTATGGAAAGTACAGCCTTCTGCTGTAGCAATTCGCCTGGCCTCTTCCACTCTGCTGGTTTTCCACTTGGCTGGAATGCCACAATTTGCTACATTACTCAAGGCGTGTTATCTAATCTAAACAAGATCAATTCTAGGTCATCATCAAAACTAACCTAGCATACATTTGCCGTAACAATCTCCTCTTTTTTGATGATGACAAAAAACAAAGAAAGAAAAAAAAATACATAATGGAAATACTAATGCATTCCCAGATGCTGAGTGGTCTTCAACGTCTTGAACTCTATTCCTTTATCTTTTGTAATTCCCTTCTGTCATTTGTTGCCTTTATCTTCTTCTCTTTTCTGATTTTTCTTTGTCTTTTTGCTTATTGTGTTGTCCAAAATAACACACTTTGTGTTGAGAGCCATCTGATTCCTTTTCTTCTTCTTCTTCATCCTCTTTTCCCCGTGATTCTGAATCCTTTATTTATCTTATGTATTTTCTTTCACTTCCTTTTCAACCATATCTTCTTCCTTTTTGGTCATTTTTTCTTTTTCACCCATATTTTTCATTCAAAAAGCTAATGATTGCTTTCTGTTGAGCCTTAATGTCTGCATATTCTTGCTGAGGTATTCAAGTAAGCTCCACTAGCTCACCCATACGATATGAGTTCTGAGCTTCCTAAGCATGTGATCAGGCTCATGAGCTTCTTTCTCATTTTGCATTTGTCTTCGCCTTCATGTTTAAAACCATGATAGTCGTATTCACATTTTTTTGTCGGCCACCTCCATCTCAATTTCAACTTTTGACAGATCTTCCCCCCCCCCCTGCATACCACCATTATACTCTCTCTCCTTTCTCCAGCAAAACTGTGGTGAGGTTATTATTTTCTCCTCTCGCTAGATATACGTTCCTATCCTCCGATCTACAAGATTCTCCCACTTTTGGAAGGAAGTGAAAGGAAGGAAAATTCCAAATATTTTCCTCCCTTTTCCTTTCCCTTCCTTCCATGTAAAACTCGGGAGCACAACTTGGAAGGAAATTTTTTAAAATTTCCTTCCACTTCCTTTCTTTTCTCTCCGTTTGGAAACTCGGGAGCACACCCTTAATGTTTATATGGTGAAAAGGCCAACAAAGTAAACTATTTTCATTTCAGTAACACTTTCCTTATCCATATAAATATATTTCTGCATTTACATTTACAAGTGTATCTCATTTGGAGTTTTTGACTGTGGTGATAGATCAAAGGATAGAGGAAAAGCATTTAAGAGATGGAAAAGACTACTGCATCCTTTGTTCATTTTTTCATGCCAATTGATGATTGACTGTAAACTCTTCTTAATTTATTTTTTAGGACACAACAAACTACGCTTTTTTTTTTTTTTCTTAAAAATATAACTTTGAATATCTCATTTGGAGTTTTCGACTGTGGTGATAGATCAAAGGATATGAGAGATAACTCTCAGAGTTTTTTGGTCTTTCTTGCCTTTTTCGCTCAAAATTTTGTCTCTCAGAGTTTTTCGCCTCCTCTGAGAGTTGTCTCTTAGAGACACGTTGGACTTTAGCCTGAGGCGCGCTAACATGGAAAATTAATGAGACCTGGGGTATTTTGTCCAAGCGGCTCTAGAGGGATATTGGAAAATGTATGTCCTCAGCATTAATGTCAGGCCCAGAGACCCTAGAGGAATTGTCTCTAATTTCAACTTCATCTATAGGTGGCTAGTGGCACCCCTTCGACTTATTAGGATTTTCAAACTAGATGCTATATATAACCCTTCTCGCTATATACAGGGCCTGTCCTACGAAATTTGGGGCCCAAAGCGAACTATTCGGTCAAGACCCTTATTATTTTAGTGCCAAGGGGCCATTTTACGGTGACATTTTTTTTAATTTCTCTCTTCTTAATTATATTTGCTTAAATTATAGTAGTCTCGACGGTTGGATTTTAAATTGAATTGTAGACTACAATATCAGGATTGAAGCCTCTTGTTAATAAAGAGATTGATATTTCGATAATTATGTAATAAGGTTGAGTTGATATTTGTTGGATTGAAATAATTGCAAAGGATTATTTCAATCCATATATTCTTTCTAATCTTAGTCGTTAATTTCAGCTTCATAAGGGACGCTAGTGATACACTTCGATTTATTAGAGTTTTCTCGCATGGTTCTCTACGCCGTCTCCTATCTAATCCTAGTCGTTCATTTCAATTTCATCTAAGGGTTGCTAGAGGTACCATTTGACTTATTAGGGTTTTCAAGTAGGAGTGTTCTCCGCCGTCTCATTTATCTAACCCTCTTCCTGTATATATCTTCTATCTAATCCTAGTCGTTAATTTCAACTTCATCTAAGGGCTGATGTGGTACCCTTGACTTATATTAGGGTTTTCAAGCAGGTTGCTCTCCGCCGTCACATATATCCCAACTCCCTCTCTCTTTGTTTTCTATAAATATGATCATTAATCCCCCTCTATTTCATGTTCAATTCTGCCTCTTCATCTCTAAATTTTATATGTTCGTCTGAAAGCAGCCTCTTGCATTTATGCAGGGTAAGGTTTGCTTGCATTTCACCCTTGTGGTGGCGACCCTTCCCCGGACCCTCGCTACTACGCCCGGATGCTTTGTGCACCGAGCTGCCCTTTTATTCAACTTGGAAACTCCCTTGATGTGGTTCCCTAATCAGCACATCCATGATACATTGCAGATGGTTGATCTCAATGTGATTGGTGCTATTAATCACACTCTGGTTTGTAATCTCACCCCTTCCATTCTAGTCATAATTTCTCTCTTTGGATCTTATTGCAACAGATTTGATTAAGATCTTGCTCTTTGTTGTTCTCAAATATTATCCTAGAGAATTTTCTGATTATTTCATTTATCTATACTTATTTTTCTACCTATTTTGCAGGTTTACGCAACTATGTCTGCTAGTTCAAGCAGTAGATCGATCGTTGTTCATGGCATTTCAGATAAAGATTGCTCTCATGCATATTCAAGGTATTCATGTGGACTTTAATGTAGCTAGAGTGACATGTTTTTTTGTTTTATTATTCCTTTCAATGGACTAACTTAACAATATAATTGCAGGTAAAATCGAATGGGGGCATCTAATGCATGCGAGCCTTACCCTATGCATACGAACCTTACCCTGCATGGAGAGCAAGGGTCATAGGCATTAGGCCGCTTTCGGCAGTGCTGGCCGACATTCTCAAGTCCGCTTTAGGCAGTGCTGGTCGACATTCTCAAACTACAAATGACACCTATATATATATATATAATATACACACTCCATCATCCACCGTAATTCCCTTATCTCCGATACTTGAGATGTTGTACTAGTGTTATCCCTGATTGTTGATGAAGAAACAAGCACTACTATCCCTAATTGTTGACGAAGATAGCCCTGAGTTGAAGCTAGAGGCCATTGGGGCGAGGCGACGGTGGCGTAGGTAGCATTCAGTGGTGGTCGAAGGGGCTGGCAACTCCATCGCAGTGGTTCTTGGACTTGTATAGTTTGGTCATTTGTATTGATGTAATTTACTTGTACTTGGATGTATATTGTAGATGATGAGCTATATATATATACTATATATTATTGAATAAACACATTTTATGTTAATGATTTTTTCTGAGTTATATGAACTACTAGTAAAATAGTAAAAGCCCGTGTTTGATGACACGTTTTTTTTTTTTTTTTTTGTTTTTTTTTAATTTAAAAAAAATATTTTTATTTTTATTTTTTTTAAGGGCAAAATGGGAAATGGACAACTTAGTGAGGGCAAAATGGGAAATTTGATAGTTGACACTATTCATAGTACTGTTCACATGGTGAGGTGGACGGTTCTTATTTATACTATAGATTATTATGAGAATTGTATTATTTGAGCATCAATTTGATCATTGAGTTTTGAATTTACAAATTTTAGGAGCCTTTTGGTAACCCTTCTTAGGACCGGATAGGATTGTTGGTTCAATAAGCTTGATGTTTGATAGATTAAATACAATCGGAATAATAATCCTAACAACCCGAATGATGCCTATTATCATCTCTTATCCCTTTATATTTATCTCAAAAAGGGTGGTATTATTAATCCCTGGATTAATAACTCTTCACTATTAATACGTATCATCTCTTATCCCCTTCATAAAAAAAGGGTGGCCTCTTCACTATTAATACGGGTTAATTCTATCAGGCTACCAAACGAGCCCTTAGTCCTCTTTTTCTCGTCTCATAAAAAGTGTTACTGTCCGTCCAAAGACAATTTAATTATTCCCTGAATATAACTAAAATTTCATAAGTTAATGGTAAAAAAAAAAAATTAAAAAAATTAAGATGCACATTTTCAAATACTTACATTGCCAATCACCCATCTAAAATTAGAAAGGTTTGTTAGGCATTTAACGGTATAACCTGAATCCTTTATTTGGCGCCTAAGAACATCAAGAGATAGTCCCTCTCTAACATATCCAAAAATCACTGACTACCCACCTCCATCTCTCTCTCTCTCTCTCTCTCTCTCCCTCTTCCTCTCTCTCTTTGTCACCATTTCCATATCTTGGATGTTCTTCTGCAAACAAAAGAGAAAACTTTGAATCCCCCTCCCCTTCAACTCAACCTGAAAACAGAAAAATTCAACAAAGTACTGATTTTCCCCATTCTTCCAACACCACACTCTTGAACCATGGCACGCGCCATGGTCCTCCTATGGGCCTGCTCGGCACTTCTCCTCGTAACAAACAATAACCGTGTCAATGGTTTGGGTGTTAATTGGGGAACCCAAATGGCTCAAAATCTCCATCCGAGTGTTGTGGTTCAACTGCTCAAGGACAATAAGATCGACAAGGTCAAGCTTTTTGACTCGGATCATTGGACCGTTAAGTATTTTGCTGGATCTGGTATTCAAGTCATGCTCGGTATCCCAAATAACCAGTTAGAAAAGTTGGCTGACGATTTCGACCATGCCAAAGACTGGGTCAAGAAAAATGTTAGCTCACACTTGTACGATGGAGGAGTCGACATCAAGTGAGTCAACCTCAATTTCTACTCTAATTTAGATCATTTTTCGATCAATAATATTAGAGATTTAACTCTGTTGTCATGAAAATGAATCACACTTGACATACAGGTATATTGCCGTTGGGAACGAGCCATTCTTGAAATCTTACAATGGCTCCTTCATGAAGACAACTTTCCCGGCGTTGCAAAATGTGCAAAAGGCTATCAATGATGCCGGCCTCGGAGACAAAATCAAAGTGACCATACCTCAAAATGCGGATGTTTATGACTCCGGTTCGGAAGGTCCATCAAAGGGAAACTTTCGATCGGATATCCGAGATCTTATGGTCAAAATAGTGAAGCATTTTAATGACAACAATGCCCCGTTTCGTCAACATATACCCGTTTCTCAGTCTTTATGATAACCCTGATTTCCCAGTCGAGTTTGCTTTCTTCGACGGTGGTGCCCAGCCTGTTCAAGACGGGAATACTAAGTACACTAACATGTTTGATGCAAATCTCGACACCCTTGCTTGGTCCCTAAAGAAAGCAGGAGTTCCGGACGTGGAAATAATGGTTGGGGAAATCGGATGGCCAACCGATGGATCCCCAAACGCTAATATAAAGATGGCGAAGAAATTCTACGATGGATTCTTCAAGAAAATGGCTACAAATAAAGGAACCCCTCTTCACCCGGGCTACATTGAAGTTTACCTCTTCAGTTTAACAGACGAGAATCAAAAGAGCATAGCTCCCGGAAACTTCGAGCGCCACTGGGGTATTTTCCAGTATGATGGAAAACCAAAGTTTCCGATGGATTTTTCCGGCCAAGGGAATGACAAGATGCCCGCGGCAGCCAAGAATGTACAATACCTGCCTTCTCAGTGGTGTGTGTACAATGACGATATCAAGAATACAAGTAATGCAGGTAGCGATATTGAATACGCATGCTCAAGATCCGATTGTACGGCTTTGTACTATGGATCTTCATGTAACAAGTTGAGTTTTGTGGGAAATATCTCGTATGCATTTAATATGTATTACCAGATAAATAACCAGGACTTTGAGGCCTGCCAGTTCAATGGCCTAGCAAAGCTTACCAAGCAGAATCCGTCACAAGGAGATTGTCGCTTCCCAATTGCGATTGAAAGTGCAGCAGTTAGGATGACAGGATCGAGTGCTTTCATGGGATTGTTGATGATGTTAGCATTGTTCTTCTAGGGTGGTGAGAATGGAGCCTGTCAGTGTGATGTTTTAGTTTTAATTTGTCTTTAATAAATTAAATAGCGTGTTAATTGCACTTTAATTCATAGATTAGGAGTAATAGTCAGACACAATGATCCTGCTTTTAAATGTTTTAATACCCAAAAAAAGAAAGGGAAAGAAAGTACATGCTTTACATATATGTAATAAATTCTGGAAACAAGAAAGTGCAGAAAATACCATTTTTCTGGAAAGAGAGAAGGAAATTTGAGCTTTCAGATGAACATCCATCTGCTTCTATTGGACAGGAACTAATCCCCTCGCTTTGGTCGAAAATCAAACTTTCTTCATTACTGTTGCTCTACACGTCTTGATTTTTAATCTTTGACTCCAATTTTAAGCTGCAAACTTGAACCATCCGGAATCCCCAATGGTGGATCTTGACATGAACAATTATCGACATTAAAGAGCTCCCACTCTTTAATACAACATCTATCCAATGCTGAAACTAATCTTTGCCTTTCCTTCTCACTTGGGTACTCCCCATCTGGGCTTACAAGTACTGCCCCAGTATAAGATTGTCCTGCAACTCGAGCAGCTCCACTGTAATGAAACAAACCCCAACTAAAATCATCAGCAACATCAACAATTGTCCAAAACTCATTGGAAACCACTCCGTTGTCCAAGACACTGAAGTTAAAAGTACCAACGACTTTGCCTCTTTTTACTCGATATTTTCTTCTCCTCCAAACCAATTTCCCGTCTAGAGTTTTGACTTGGAAAACTGGCTCGTACCAGAATGACCCTTTTGCCTTGCCACGATAAAATAGCTGGTACTGACATGGGAATTGATCATAAGCTGGGTTTTGTCCTGCTACAACACGCCAACTCCAATCAAAACTCCCCAACCAACCAATAAATAGATCTTCAGCAGTCTCATGGGATAATTCTACCCCTCTAAACTTTTCCATTGGTGGCACAAAAGGTTTTTCAGGGATCTTGGCATCCAATCCAAGACAATTGTGCTTCTGTAAAACGCATAGAGAAAATTCCTCCAGGATTGGACTTTCGTATGAAGCAATACACTTGTAATTGCATACCTGATCAACTGGACTGCACTCATTCAAGCATTGAAGAGCTTTTCTACAATTTGGATCTAGGAGACAGTTCAGAATCTGGGGTCCACAGTTTTTCACCATGCAATTCAGGGTAGAAAACCCTTGTGCTCTCAAGTTCTGGAGAATAGGAACTGGTCTTATATAAGCATTTATAATGACTAACAAAGAAAACCTTATATCATCAGAATTATGCCTATCCCAAGCCTCTGATACAGTTTGGACTACATTCACCGTCTCTTTTGCTTTCTTTGATTGAGAAATTTCTGCCACTTTTTTGAATATATTGCCTTTGCCTTCTCTTTCAACAAATACTCCACCAAGTTTATTAACTAGTGTTGGGGATGAATCGAAGCAGATTATATTTGGAATGCTTTTGGTATTACTTTGTATCCAGTCCACCGGTTCTTGATTTGTAACAGCAACAACTACCAAAATGTTCGCACAGCTTAATTCCCTTTGAAGATTCTCAACTGTTTCACTGGATTGATGAATGTTGTCAGTAAATACCCGCATCTCAAATCCCTCGTCAACCCATTTCAATCTTTCAGCCTAATGTAATGAAACTAATGAAAAGCAGTGGTAGAATTCATTATCAAAATAGGTAAGCATTGATCAAACAACTAGTACATGAAAAAAGGTAAGACCTGCACAAGTCAGAGGCCTAAACACATACTGGGTCCTTTAAGCAAAAGCTTGTTACGAGGACTCTACCTGTCAACATCTCAAAATAAAAGCGTAGTACTTATTTTTGCAATATGACTCGGATTTTCGATATAATTCAGTATCAACAGCTAACACATTAAGCACTGAATCATCAATAATCACATGAGACATAAAATCAAATTTTAGCTTCCTAATTGTATACAGTTGGAAACTGTTGGATATGTTAACAATCATGATAAGTAAATTATCATTACAGGTTGATTGGACCCAATAAATGCATAATTCAAAGCTTCTAGAATGAGACGGATTTTGAAATTTACGGTGCAATGCGCAGCTACATGATCCTACTCCCTCCGTCTCATACTTAAATATAGCAGTTGAATCGCCAAACTTTTTACGAATGTGCTCTACTTGTTTATATATTATTTGTACCATGGTAAATTTGCACTACGACAATTCCGTAGTTAGAAAGGCAGCACTTATTTTTGGAGTGAGAAAAAGGAATTATGAGATGGAGTATTATGAAAGGCTTATCATTACAGACAATATTTACACCCTGAGACTGTAAATTAATTAATTTCCCTGTGTGAGCATAGAATATTTTCTCCATAAAATTATTTCAAATATGTTATGCAAATGAAAAAATCAACCAACGAGGCACGCATTAGCAGAGAGAGAGAGAGAGAGAGAGAGAGAGAGAGAGAGAGAGAGAATGAGACATACAGTATGGAGCATAACATCAGGCCAGGGAGCCGATTTAAGGGGACTGACGCTACCTTCCCTGACAATAGCCACTATTCTCACCGGCGGTGGCGGAGTAGCCTTCTACTTCACAGTAATTATCGAATTCTCCTTAATCGCATGTACGGTGGTGCATCTAGCGTTTGAATTTGAGAGGCTGAGAGTGGTGACTTTATGGCCAAAATTGTGGAACGGCTGAAGATGGCCTAAAGAGATTCGCCGGTGAGGAGACTGAGACCGGAAATGAAGAAGAGGAGAAGCGCTGCCGTCGGTGAGAAAGCGGGGTTGGAGGTGGTGAATTGGGAATGGTGGCGCGGTGGCCACGCTGACGAGGGTCATGGTGAGAAAATAAAAAAAATTCTAAAAGCCCATTTTCTAGCTAAAACAAAAGGAAATTAGTACCAATAGGTTCATCTCATGTGACGAGCGGGTGCGATGGACCATAATCTTTTTTTTTTTACTTGTTTCACGTTAAGTGAGGAATACGTTCTCAACATAGCTTACAATATTATTCAATTAATCTTGATATTATAATTAATAAAAAAATATATTATTCAATTAATCTTAATATTATAGAGCTAAGGACCCTAAGGCCCACTTTCCAAACCAATATCCTATTTTAACCCATTTGAGATTAAAATCCCAAATAAACCCAAGGGCCCATAAAGAGATAACGGAGTTAACAGATGGAACGGCTGTTAATTACCTAAAATCACTCCGTCTCCGTGATTTCTGGTACTCAAATCGTAATCCAAACCTCAATTCCGGCCAAAATCAAACACAAATCCACGCGAGGGAGGTCATCGGCGAAGAGATTAAAGATCGCCTCTGATAACATCCGTTCTAGATTTGCGTTATTCCGATTTTGTAAGGTATGTTTTAATTTTTTTTTTAATTGAAATTCGTTTTTGACAGTGTTCATCAATTGATAGAAGATGTTGTTGCTGAATTAGGTTATAAATTTTTTTTAACAAATTTTTGAATAAAAAAATTATTTCACTCCCCTTTCAAACCTAAATTGAATTTTGACCTTGTTTATGAAATGTGAGAAAGGGACTTTATCAAGTGTTATAGACAGTGTTATAGGTCCTGACATTGTGTGAAAAAATTTATTTCGAGACACTTGAATGGTCCGATAGCAAATGGTATCGGACCTTTCAAAGGCATTTTGATTGTGTTTGTTGATGTCTTATGTGATCTGTAACAGGTCTTATAACAATTGCTATAGAATCTGATCTAGTGTTTATATGATTCTGAGTTTACATGCTTCATTTAGTTTTAGATTATTTATGTGGCAGAGGACCTGTTCCAGGTCCTATACCATTTGCTATAGGACATGTTATATTGTGCATTTCATTGTTTGATTAGGAGATAATTTTATTCAGTTTGATTGTTTGATTATGTGGTATATGCCTTGTAATAGGACCTGTTCCAGGTCCTATAACATTTGCTATAGGACCTGCTCTATTTTGCTTTTTGATTTGGATTTGCCTTGATCCAGTAACAATTGTTATATAAAATCATGTATACATGAATTGTCCTTTAACATGCTTCATTTTGTTTTCGAATATTTATGTTGCGTATGACCTGTTCCAGGTCCTATATCCTTTGTTATAGGACCTGTTGTAGTGTGCATTTGTTTGGAGATGATTTGATTCAGTTTGATTGTTTGATGATGTGGTATATGACTTGTAATATGTCATATACACCTTGCTAAAGGATCTGTTGTAGTGTGCATATGATTTTGAGTCAAATTTCTTGATTATATTTTTTATTATTACTATGACAGAGGACCTGTTAAAGGTCCTATAACCTTTGCTATTGAACCTGCTCTATTTTGCTTTTTGATTTGGATGTGCCTTGGTCCAGTAACATTTGTTATATAAAATGATTTATATCATTATATATGAATTGTCCTTGTTTGTGGCTTATGTTTTTTTTTTGTATGAAAAGGTGGAAAACTACGATGTCTGCAGATAAAAGAATGACCCGTATGCAGACAGGAAAATCAAGTGAAGATGAAACAGTTAAATCAACAAATGTTACACTGTCTCAAGATAAGAGAATCGTACGTTACTCACCAAAGAAAACGACAGAAGCAAAAAAAACCAAAGCAAAAGGAACAACCAAAAATGCAAAGGGACTGACCTGGATCCCTTGTTTCAGATCAAACCTCCATTCTATATCATCTATTCTGACAGAGGTTGATTTAAGGGAATCTCATTTAAACAGGTTGAAGATATCACCTTTCTTCAACCTATTCAATTCTATAAACTCAAACAAAGATGTGAACTTGAGGAAGATGGACTCAACAATAGAAGATTTGATCAGATGTTACAAGCCAAAGGAAAAGAAATTTTTGCTTGGCAAAGTTTTGGTTGGATTGAGTGCAAGTGATGTAACATCTATATTCGGGGTTATTTCTGGAAGTGAATTGATAGATATGAAGAAGAAAAGGGATAGGCACTCACTTGGGATAGTTGAGAGGCTTTTCCCCAACTGTAAAGCAAATGAAATAACAATGAAAAAAGTGAAGGAAAACTTGAGAAGGCTGGTCAGTAGTGATAGAGAAGTTGATATAGAAGACGTGGTGAGATTGCTGAATCTCATAGCATTGGGGTCTGTGTTCTTTGCTTCAAAGGGTGAAGTGATGTCTCTGGGGTTTTTATATTATGTTGATGATTTGGAAAGAATGAAGAGCTATGATTGGTCTAGAGCGATTGTAGATAACTTGATTCAGTCTCTAGATGAGAAATATAAATCACCGATCCTCGTTGTTGAATGTGTTTCAATCTTACCGGTAATATCATTTTGAATTTATATCTCTAATTTTATTTTAGTAACTATTATTTACTATAAGTAAAATTATATATGACTGATCATATTTGTCTTTATTTTGTAAATGTAGTATTGGT
Organism: Adenophora triphylla var. japonica; assembly: GCA_022495995.1. Taxonomy (NCBI): domain Eukaryota; kingdom Viridiplantae; phylum Streptophyta; class Magnoliopsida; order Asterales; family Campanulaceae; genus Adenophora; species Adenophora triphylla. The sequence continues at coordinate 39,826 of JAFEMH010005600.1, read as the reverse complement.
TTAACGAGCACACGAAGGTGATCAATCCAACAAGAAACTTGCTTCCAAGGTGTATGAAGTGGGAAGTATCAAAGAAAATTGTCAATTTCAAGGACTTTATCAAAAACTTGAGAAGTGATCAGGTATAAAACACGTTGACGATGTTATGTAGTATATTGTTTAGTATTATCATATCCTATACCAGTTGATATAGGACCATTCATAGTGTTGATATCAGTTGATATAGGACCTGATCTATTTTGCATTGGATGGTCCTATATCAACTGATATAGGACCATTCAATGTCTTATAGAATTGGTATATGATTTTTTTGAGGTCCTATATCACTTGATATAGGACCATTCAATGGTTTTTTAGCTGCGAATATGAGGTTGTTAAGTCCTATAGCAGTTGATATAGGACCCTTCATAGTGTTGCCATGTCCTATACCAGTTGTTATACCATTTGCTATAGGACCATTGAATTGTCTTATAGTTGTCTATATTATGTTCTCAGGTCCTATAGCATTTGCTATATGACCATTCAAAGGTGTTATAGCAAATGTATGGGGTCTTTAGTAGTTCTTAAAATACATGTATTCAGATCTTATATCACTTGTTATCGTTAAATATATTCATTCGATATAATAATTTTATCATAGGTTCAAGTTGAAGAGCTCGCATTCTTAAAATAAAATGGAGGAAGTATTACTTTAAAATAATTAGGGGTCGTTTGGTAGCCCTTCTTAGCGTTGGATAGGATTATTAGTCCAATAAGCTTGATGTTTGGTAGATTAAATGTAACCGGTATAATAATCCTAACAACCTGGATAAGACCTCTTATCACCTCTTATCCCTTTCATATTTATCCCATAAAAAGAGTGGTATAATTAATCCCTGAATTAATAATCTCCTGATTATTAATACATGTTAATTCTATCAACCTATCAAACGAGACTTTATTAATTTATTAAGGGGTCGTTTGGTAGCCTGATTAGAGTTGGATATGATTATTAGTCCAATAATCTTGGTGTTTGGTAGGCTAAATGTAATGGGAGTAATAATCCTGGGTACAACTCGGATAAGCTTCTTATCCACTCTTATCCCCTCTAACCCCTTCATATTAATCCTCAAGAAAAGGGTGGTGTTATTAATCCCCTGATTAATAATCCCCCACTATTAACACACTATTAACACAGGCTAATTCTATCGGCCTACCAAACGAGCCAATAAGGGAATTATTACTCGGATGAGCAATAGTGGAACAATTGGATTGATATGAGGTGTTATAGAGAGAGTGGGCTTTATTCTATAGGCTTAACGAAATTAATCAAGTCGAGAATTTCAGAAAAGAGTTAAATGGGCTGCATTGTCAAATATTGGGCTTTGAGGCTGGCTTGATGTTATAAATTTCCGAATATTCATACGAGACATAATAAACGGGTTTAAGTTTTTTAGACGAAAGGTTTTTGGGTTCAATACTTACTTATTACAACTGATGGCTAAAATGGGATTAAGAATTTAAAAAATAAAGTATTTAACTGGCTTGGGTTTTGTCAAATAACTATTTTATCTATTTTATAATAAGTATTGTATTTTCTTAAATTAGTTATAAAATAATATTTTTTTCTTCTAAAAATTTATCCACACTTGTCACATTTAAAAATAAATAAATAATTATGCCCTCTTATTTATTTTCAAAAGTTTCTACCCACCTACATTTTCCTTTAAATTTCTTTTTTATTACATATGGTGATTTATGTTATAGACACCACATCATTTTGAGACTAAAATTTCGTTATTGTTTTATTTAATCATAAAATAAGTATTGAACGAAATAAAAGTGACGGGCTAGCCCCAACGAGCAAATCCAGTTATTTTAAGTATTATTGCCACCACAATTTTAGTGGGTCGGGCCCAAGTATTACCAGGCCCATCATCAGTGATCAGTCGACCTAGCTTTGTCCGACATACGATCCACCTCTTATACGGGTTCTATCCAACGGGTTCATTCAGTCAGGTCGACCTAGATCCCAGGCAGGCGACCTCGACCTACAAGGCGTACGTCGACCTACAGAGTCATAACACGTATACAACTCTTTCTATAACAGAAGTCCTACAAATCAGGAGTTATATATGGACACGATCTCTTATACAAATCTGATCCATGATTCTAGGGATTTCATACAATCCTATTACAAATTTACCTCTTATCAAGGCCTATAAATACTTCACATCTTCAACGATTTTGAGGTAATGGCTATTTGTTATTCTGAATACATTGTTCTTTATAACTTATAAGCTCTCGTATCACCATACTTATTCTCACGCCCGAGGGTCTTCGCCGGAGACCATTCCGGCTAGTCGTGGGTTCTGTGTTTCAGGTCAAAAGCCAGGTGATCAGTCTTGCAGCTGGACGGAGATTGATAAGCACGATTCTTGCAGCATCAGTTTGGTTCCATTGCCGGAAATCGTTGCTTTTTGACCTCGAAACCTTTCTCTCACCATTGTAATGACTTTTGACGGTCATGTTTCGGATGCCTCGAATGAGCCTAATGAAGGAAACGCCGGTGGTAACACAGACACCGGTGCTGAAAATCGCAATGTTAACATGCCTCCTCCTCCTCCTCTGCAGCGCCATGCCAGGAGGGCGACACGTTCGAATAGCGTGGCTAATGGGAGAGGTCTGCCCGATGGAAGAAGGGAGAAAAGGCCTATGGTCGAACCAGAAGCACAGCCCCCTCCAAAGCGCCTACTGGTAGGTCGAACTGTTCCAGGCGACAATCCAGGTCCCTCAACCAATCACCCCAGTAGGAAGGAGATGTTGCTGGAGCGGACTAGAATTTTGGCGGATTGCTTGATATGCCAGACTCGCCAAATCAGGACGAGAGGAGATCAGAAAGAGCGACTCCCTCCCAAACCTCTCACAGGCAACCTAACGGGAGTGCTAGGCAGAACGGGAGTGCTAGACAGAATGGAAGTGCTCGCCAGAATGACGAGCCGCAGAGGATTGTACAGCATGTTCGGTCCCACATATCTATCCCATGTAATGACCTGAGGAGTCATCTCATCCGTAATAGGGAGCAGGAGGCAGAATCTGACCTGAGGCAACAACTGGAGGCCAACAGAGATATGCGTAGGTCGCCTGCCAGAACTGAGAGGTCGCAATCTCATCGAGATAGGAATGGGCGCAGGTCGCCTGCCAGAACTGAAAGGTCGCAGTATCATCGAGACAGGAATGGGCGCAGGTCGCCAGTCAGAGGAGGTAGGCGCAGGTCGCCTGTAAAGTCGGTAAGGTCGCCCTCCCACAGAGATAGAAGGGGTAGAGAAATTACTGCTCCTAGAAGTGAAAGGCATAGGGTCTACTCTAGGGGGAGACCTATCGTGAAGAACGATAGAGATCCAACGACGTCTCATACTCAGGGAGTGACAATTCGGAGGCTAGGGAGCTGCTAAGTTTGAAGAAAAGGTTATAGAAAATGGAGGCCGACAAGAAGGAGGATAATGCAAAGGGAAAACGAAATGATCATACTCTTCGACCTGTATCTAGAGAATAGCTCCAGTGACGACCTCCTGTGGTTTTCAAGCTGCCCAATCTCGACAAATATTCAGGTGCGACCAACGCCCTAAACCATATGCAACATTTGGAGGCCACCATGTGCTTGGTTTCTTCCGAGGATGATGTGATGTGCAAGGCACTAACCAGCACCCTCACGGGTGCAGCACTGACTTGGTTTCATGGATTGACACCGGTGAAATTACCCGGGATCCGGCTCGCGCGCGGGGGCCCCGTGCATCTCGCATTTCGTTGCGTCGCATTCGGGAAAGTCGCCCGGATCCGAGAGGCAGCGCGTTCGCCCCCCGGCATCTGACTTATTCCGCTTTTTGCGTTAGTTGGGAGGTGTCTCGCCGTGTTTTTTGCTTGTAGAGTCGCCACGCCGTTTTTATTAAGCCCAAAATATTGAAAAAGGGCATCAGTTTAAAGATAAACTGTTTTTTTGTTGTGTGATGAGATTTTTGAGTTCGGAGGTCAGATAACTCCTCGGGAAGAGAATATTAGAATCTTAGAGCTCACCCGAGTCATCTCGTAAAACGAGTCTTTCGGATATCCCTAATATTCTTTAAATGTTGTGTCTGTATGTGTTTTTAAAAATGCATGCTGTGTCGGATGTCTACATTGTACACTGCTTTATTGAAATGTATTGAAATAGTGTAGGAAGGAAGCCTTACCAATGTTGGTTCGTGTCTGTCTTCCGCTGGGGAATAGTGTTTGAGGACGGAATAGTGTTTCGGTACGGACCGGGATTGCTTCGGAAAAGGGGCCGGTTGTCTGCGGACAGAGTTTCGGCGTGCGTTGGAATCGTTGGTTGAATTCGGGCAGAGGTTCGGCGTGCGTTGGAATCGTTGGTTGGATTCGGGCATAGGTTCGGCGTGCGTTGAAATCGTTGGTTGGATTCGGGCAGAGGTTCGGCGTGGTTTGGGATTGCCGGTTTGATTCGGGCAGAGGTTCGGCGTGATTTGGGATTGCCGGTTTGACTCGAAAAGAGCCGGGACGCCTCGGGAAAGACCAGGCAAGGCCTCGGAGTACCACGAGGGACCTCAGAGTACCTCGAGAGTGCCTCGGGGCAGAGCGAGAGCGCTCGGGGAGGCTTCGAAGCACCGCAAGGGGGCTCGAAATGCCTCGAAAGGATCCGAAAGGGGCCGGGAGTGCCCCGAAGGGTCTTAGAGGGGAGCCTGAAGGCTGGGGGGAGAGGAGAGAAGAGGGAAATGTGTGTAAATGAGGGAGGGGGAGCCCTCTATTTATAGTGTAGGAAAACTGCAATAAGGTCCGTACGGACCTTGCAGGTAATCCAAAATTTTAGTTTTCCTCAATTTGAGGGAATCTGTGATAATTGAGAATATTCTGGAATGATGATGTCTCCTTTGCAAAGAGGTCCGTACGGACCAACTAGGCATGCAAAGAGGTCCGTACGGACCAACCATACATTCCAGTAATGATGTTCCCCGGGATTTGAGGGAATATTGTGGACTTTAAGGGGATTCAGTAATTATTAAAACAAAGAGGTCCGTACGGACCTTATTTGCTTTTCCAATTTTCTAAAAATTCTCAAGAGGTCCTTTTGTCCCTTTTTATTCCAGAAAGGTTCCTTCCTTGGTTTGGCTGAGGGTTTTTGAGGGTTTTGAGTGCCAGAGGTCTTCGAGACTGTGTTTGTGAGTCTGCGGTGTTTCCCATGTGCTCAGAAGAGGGTGATCCAGATTGGGGTACTTACAGAAGCCCCTCGATGACGTCACTTACGGAAGAAGTGGGGTCGTCGATAAGATAAGGGTCCTGATCTGGATCGCGTTCTGAGAGAGGAGGTGACCGTGTAGGTCGGCGGGAGGACGTGGCGGTGTCCTGTTGTGTGACCGTTTAGGTCAATTGGCTGGACCCTGTGATAGGATTCCTACGTATCCCTGGCGGGAATCAAGCCTGATCGTAGTTCATGTGTGGGGTGAGTGTTGTTGTGTACGAGGACGTGAGATGTCCTCTGACTGGAACTCTGTGCGTGGACGTGGTGGTGTCCTGTGGGTGACCGCATAGGTCGATGGTAAGAACGTGGTGGCGCCCTGGGTGACCGTATAGGTCGATGGTAAGGACGTGGTGGCGTCCTGAGTGATCGTATAGGTCGATGGTAAGGACGTGGTGGCGTCCTGGGTGACCGTATAGGTCGATGGTAAGGACGTGGTGGCGTCCTGGTGACCGTATAGGTCGATGGTAAGGACGTGGTGGCATCCTGGGTGACCGTATAGGTCGATGGCTGGACCCTGTGATAGGATTCCTACGTATCCCTGACGGGAATCAAGCCCGATCGTAGTTCAGAGGTCGTGAAATTGTAAGTGTATGCGGGCGTGGTGGTGCCCTGAAGTGTCGTGTGACCGCCAAGGTCGACTGTGAGGACGTGGTGGCGTCCAGGGTGTGCAATCTTACTAGAAGATGGGTAATCTTACGAGAAGATGGTTTGTGACCGCCGAGGTCGATTGTGAGGACGTGGTGGCGTCCTAAGATGTGGTGACCGCCGAGGTCGATTGTGAGGACGTGGTGGCGTCCTGAGTGTGCAATCTTACTAGAAGATGGGTAATCTTACGAGAAGATGGTTTGTGACCGCCGAGGTCGACTGTGAGGACGTGGTGGCATCCTAAGATGTGGTGACCGCCGAGGTCGATTGTGAGGACGTGGTGGCGTCCTGAGATGGAAATTTTACGATCTTCCGAATCGGGTGGTTTAAGGTCTTCCGGGCCGGAGATAATGATTTGGAAGGTTTATACGGTCTTCCGGACCGAGTGGTTTAAAGCCTTCTGGGCTGGAGATAGTGATTTGGGAGGTTTATGCGGTCTTCCGGACCGAGTGGTTTAAAGCCTTCCGGGCTGCCTGTATGCCATGTATGAGGACTTGGTTCATCTTCTGACTGTGGTTGTGTCATGTATGAGGACTTGAATCGTCTTCTGACTGCGGTTTGTCATGCGTGAGGACTTGAATCGTCTTCTGGCTGCGGGTGTGCCATGCGTGAGGACTTGAATCGTCTTCTGGCTGCGGTTTGCGGAGGCGTGGCTGCCTTGTGCTTTGATTGCGAGAGGTGTAGATGCCTCGTGCTTTGTCCGCTGGGGAGAAGGTTGGACTTACGATGGCTGCCGGTGTTCATCTGTTAGGGATTTATCGTGGCCTTGTAGGGGCTTTTTCTGCTGAGAAGGTGACTTCGGGCTTACTTTGATGGCCGGTGGTTGCTTTACCGTTTGGCATTTTGGAGGCGTTTTGTGCCTTGGGATTAGTGATGGGAGGTGCTGGCTCCTTTTGCACTTGTTTTACCGTTTAGTGGGCGAGGTCCGGGCCTACGATGACGGCCGATGCTGGGGATATGCGGTCTTGTACGACTTCCCTTTTGACTTGCTGGGGAAGGAGCTCGGGCTTACTTTGATGGCCGGTGTCTGGGTTTCCGTTTAGTGGGCGAGGTCCGGGCTTACGATGACGGCCGGTGCTTGCGTTGCCATTGAGTGGGCAAAGTCCGGGCTTACGACGACGGCCGGTGCTTGCGTTGCCATTGAGTGGGCAAAGTCCGGGCTTACGAAGACGGCCGGTGCTTGCGTTGCCGTTGAGTGGGCAAAGTCCGAGTTTAAGACGACGGCCGGTTCTTGAATTGCCGTTGAGTGGGCGAAGTCCGGGCTTACACTGATGGCCGGTGCTTGAATTTCCGTTGAGTGGGCGAAGTCCGGGCTTACACTGACGGCCGGTTCTTGAATTGCCGTTGAGTGGGCGAAGTCCGGGCTTACACTGACGGCCGGTTCTTGAATTGCCGTTGAGTGGGCGAAGTCCGGGCTTACACTGACGGCCGGTGCTTGAATTGTCGTTGAGTGGGCGAAGTCCGGGCTTACACTGACGGCCGGTGCTTGAATTGCCGTTGAGTGGGCAAAATCCGGACTTACACTGACGGCCGGCGCTTGCGTTGATGGGTTAAGGACCAATCTGCATTGAGTCTGCTGAAATAGGCCTTTGGACAGCCAGGGGCAAAGATTATAAGGGCAAAAAAGTAATTTGGCCCTTCGCTGCAAAGAGGTCCGTACGGACCATCCTGGGATGTAAAGAGGTCCGCACTACCGGTGTTGAATTTTACAAGCTTCCGAGATTTTGACCGGGTTTAAAACCGAGGCACCCCCTTCATTTCCTTCTTCCAGTTCACGAACCAGCCGAGAGAGAGATAGGGAGAGAACTCCATTTTTACATCAAAATCTTCCATTTTTAGCTTGAATTGCTTGCAATGGCGGAAGGATCAAGGAGGGGGCGTCGTCAACGGAGCCAAGAAGTGATCGAGCAAAGGATGGAGCTTCAAAGAAATTGGATCTCCTTTGTGGCTTCTTCGAAGAATCCGGATGTGTTGTATCTGAATCCGGAGGTGCATAATCGGCGAGTCAGGAACGTCGGGGAGGTAAGAAATCAATTTCGTCTTGATTCCTTGCTTGAATTTTTGAATGCTAGAACTAGGTTTTAGTTTTTCGCATTTTGAGGCTTTTGTTATTTGCCATGCTTTTTTGTGAAATTCTTGATGAATTGTTGAAATTGAGCATGTAAATATTGTGGGTATGTGATTTTTGTGCAAAAATGTGTAGATTAGCTCTTATTTGTAAAAAATAAAGCGCCTCTCTATGAAATGCATGCTTTGGTGTTTTGTACCTTATGCTATTTCTGTATGTACATTGTGAGAAAAATTGTCGTGTAGGGGCAAATTTTGTGAAAAAATGTGACACGTGCCGTTTTTTTGTGACGGGTTTTGTCTGAAAGTATGTGACGTGTAGGGACGGACTTTTCTTTTGAAAATGTGTCATGCAGTGTGTGCCGTGTTTTTGTGACGGACTTTGTGGGGAGTAATATGTGCAATGTGCGCCGTGTTTTGTGACGGGTCTTTTGAAAATGTGTCGTGTAGTGCTTGATCCCTTTGTTGAGAAAATTTGTACAGTGTGTGCCGTGTTTTGTGACGGACTGCATGGGGAAAATTATGTGTAATGCATGCCGTGTTTTGTGACGGGTTGCATGTGAAAGTAATGTGTGTCGTGTTTTGTGACGGGTTACATGTGAAAATTTTGTGCAATGTGTGCCGTGTTTTGTGACGGACTTCTTTTTTTTTTTTATGCTTTGGTATTAAGTTGCTTGTCGACGTACCTTTCTGCTGTATTTACTGCGGGATGAGGGCTTTTGGTGGGAAAGCCAAAAAGATGAAGACTCGGGGATCGCTCGAGGCTGTAGTTGAGTTGTGGCGACGGATGCCGAATATCTCTGTGGATGGCGGGCCGAGCCACTAGGAGGCCGGTCTATGCTTCGGCTTTGGGCGTGTTCGTGGAGAACTTGGCCGGGATCTCTGACACGAGGAAGAACAAGAGTATCTTCCTGGGCTTATCTGAGTATTGGTGGGATACTACCCACACCTTCCATCTGAGCTGGGGCGAGGTGACGGTGACGCCCACCGATTTTGCTGCTATCACCGGGCTTTCCTTCAAAGGAGGGCCAGTGCGGTGGAGGGATAGGATAGCTGAGGACGTGCTGACTGAGCTGCTGGGCTTTGCGCCTCTTCCTCGTAGGGGCCTAGGCATGCTGTACAGCGATGTGGAGACGAGGATTACGGCCAGTATTGGGGCCTACTGTCGGGGTACCGGTCAGGTGACGGCGGAGCAGCTGGCGCGCTCCTTTCTGTGGTTTGCCCTTTCTGAGACTCTGTTCTCGAACCACGCGACGACGGCTCCTTTCGCTCTGCTGGAGAGCTTGATTGATTTGGAGAGGGTCTGTGATATAGCTTGGGGCGAGGCGGGCCTGGCCGAGCTTTACTTCTCCTTGGACCGGTTCAGCAGAGGTGTGGCCAGTTCCTTGGCTTGTTTTGATTTTGCTTTGGAGGTATGAGTTTATTGCTGTTTTTGATTAGCAACCTGTCATTTTCTCCGTTTTCTTTTGCACTGAGCCTTTTCTGCTTTTGTCGCAGGTGTGGTTTTACGAGATCTTTCAGTGTTTCCCGTGGGATAGAGATCCTGGGGCCATAGCGGCCTATCCTGCTATGTTAGGCTGGGCCCGCCCGGCGAGGAGGAGGAGGACCAGCAGGGGGAAGCTCACCATTACTTACGGGGAGGTGCAGGCGCATCTAGGGAGAGATAGTCCGGAGGAGTTCGTTCTGTACCCCTGGGCTCGATACGAGGCTGATGGGTTCGAGGGGGCTCCTGTGATGACGGCGCAGAGGAAGATGCTGCGGGGCCTGACCTGCGATGTTATGTACTTGGGCGAGAGGGTCTTTTGGCAGCATGGCCCGGGTATGCTCCCCTTGGCTCCGAGGGACCCGCCTTTTGGGATGTTGGATTCCAGGGATATGGACGTACTGGAGTTTGAGAGGTATTTGGGCGGCGTGAGTGCCTATGAGTTTGTTTTGTATCGAGAGGAGTATGGGGCCTTCGTGAGGAGGAAGTTGAGGACGCCACAGGTGTTGGCGAGGGAGAGGGAGGCTGGTCCGCAGGGTCCCCTGAGAGGTTCGGTGCTCGGGCCGGATTTTACATATGTCCGTGGGGATTCATCGAGGAGGAGGGTGTCTCGTACCCGTCCCCGAGCAGCTCCCGCTGCCTACCGAGTGGATCCTGACATTCCGGTGAGTGTGCTTACTCTTTTCCATCTTGGCATCTTTTCTGTATTTTTCTATTTTTGTTGAGTATGGCTTATGTATTCTTTGAGCGTTGTTCGTCGCTTGCTTGTGCAGTCCCGGGGAGAGCCTATGACATGCTGACCCGCCGTTATGTGGTGATGAGGTCCTTCACGAAGAAGATGGCGTCGAAGATGTCTTGCCGGTCTTCTCGGCGTGTGCCGGCGTACGAGCCGATGCCTTTGAGGCATTCTGTAGATGTTCCTCCACCTAGAGCCGAGCCGGAGCCACAGCAGGAGGGACCTTCGCGGGGCGGCATAGCATGGATGCCGGACGTCCTCTGAGCTCAGAGGCCGCACCCTTCATCGGTTCTTTCCTCCGCCGGATGCACAGGCGAGGGTTCGTCAGAGCATGCCTATTTCGACCCTTTTGTCGGTTTCGACCCTTCTGAGTATCTTGAGTACCAACCCCAGGAGGGGATTCAGTACTCCGATGATGAGGGTGTGACTGGCGAGTTTACCGGGATGCCCGACTTCTCGCTTGAGGATGTCAGTGATGATGATGATGCTGAGGAGTCGGATTAGGGCTCATTTGCTTTCCCTCTTTCCATATCCCCCCCTTTTTTTTGTTTAGCAACAGACATTTATGTACCTGTAGTAAAACATTTGCAATTATATCGCAAAGCATTTTATTCTAAGATGTAATGTCGTCTTTGTGATTCCCAGGAATTGTCATAGGAATTGTTGCTACTTTATTATTTGTGCATGCCACGTGAGCTGAGAGTGCGTTTGTGGGTAGTGTATGCTTGCCGGAAATGGCTTTGGCCAGTGTTTGGGGCAGTTTGGAGCAAGGTCCTGCTGGGGACAGTGGTTATTGTACTGTTTGCTGGGAAAGTGGGGACAGGATGCAATAAGGTCCGTACGGACAGACCTAGGTTGCAAAGAGGTCCGTACGGACCAGCTTTGCTTTTGGGGAGGAAATAAATGCTTTCCGAATGTCTGGACTTTCCCCACTCCCCATTTGCAGCCATTTTCGAGCTTTCTTCCCCATTTTCTCTAGGAACCTCCATTTTTGCCATGGATTCTTCGTACGTTCCAAGAATTTTGCCAAGGCTTTCGCAGGAGCGGCAAGCACACTTCCTTGAGCAGCTGAAAACGTGGATGCGACGCCGTATGAGGCATCAGAGGCGGGCTTTCGAGGTAAGGTTTCGACTTTGCTCGGTTTGGTCTTTTAAGGAGTTGGTTTCTGATTGGGAGTTGTTGCGGGCTGCCGCGAAGTTCTGGGATGTTAGGAGGCATGTGTATTGCTTCTTCTACAATGAAATGGTGCCCACCTTCGAGGATTTTCGGGCTTTGATTGGAGGACCGGAGGTGGAGGCCATCTCGCTTCCTTTGATTGGCAGTGCTGCCGTGAGCGTGAAGCTTGCAGGCTTTCTTCGAACTTCATTGGGAGAAGTGCAGGGCATGATCCTTGACTCGGGTCATATTGACATTTCTGCGTTGTCGGAGCGGTTCATGATTGATGATGAGAGTGATGTCTCGTGGGATGTATTTGCCTTGTGCGTGATTGCGACGCTTTTCATGGTCAGCTCCCTTAGGGTTTGCGATGGCGCTTTGCTAGATGTGGTTGGGCACTGCAGAGCTGGAGAGGATATTGTCCCGTTGGTGCTGGGGGAGACTCTTCATGGTATTGACCGTCTGGCGACTGGGGATCGGTTCATGAGAGGGGGAAGCCCCGCTTTTCTCACCTTGTGGCTGTGAGAGAGACTTCAGGCCATGCTCGAGGCTCCGACGTCGTTTAGCCCGTGGTCGTTTGCTCGGCGACCTCTTGTATTGGATATGGATCAGTCTGCCTGGGAAAGATGGATGGCACAGCTTGGTACGCATCAGATCTGTTGGTGGGTTCCGCACTGGGGGATCGAGACTAGGAGGGCCTTGCAGGAAGGGTCCTATGTTGTCAGAGTTCCCGGTTTGTCTTGGTCCTCCTTCTATATTCCGTTGCTTGTTTCCCGGCAGTTTGGAATGAAGCAGGAGCCTTTGTTGGGCTGGGATGACCTTGCTACTGCGGAGGTAGTTCCTCTTTGTATGGCCGCTCCAGTGCTCTTGTATTTTACGAGGTATGGAAGTACTCCGCTTTCCCTCGGTGGTGCTCCTTAGACGTCGGGAGAGTGTCGTATTGACGACCCAGTACCTGGCTTGGTATGAGCAGCGTGTTGGGCAGTCCCAAGTAACTTTGGGGAGCAGGCGTGGAGCGATTCTGGGGCCCGATTGCCGTAGTAGCTATTACCTTAGGAGTGCCGAAGCCTGGTCTGACCCTCAGGATGTTACGGGAGACACTTTGTTTGACTACGAGACTAGAGTTGACCGACTGACGGGGAGAGGTCCTCTTTTGCAGACTCGCGGGGAGGAGATTCGAGCCGAAGCACGGGCGAATGAAGCCGTGAGAGCTGCTGGATTGTTTGACTCTACGGGGAGGACCCCTAATCTCGAACTGAGAGACGCAGAGCTAGCTCACGTGGAGCGAAAGAAGACTCGCCGGGGACGAGGGAAGAAAGGAAAGAATGGCGAGGGGATAAGCGCAGATGGCGCGGAATGACCTCCTAGGTATCCATTTATTGCATTGCAAACACATTATTTGTTAAATGTATTAAGCTGTCTTTTAGCATGTTGTGAATTTGAGAGTAGACCGTGCTTGAACTCATCAAGAAATGTTGTAACCGTTAGTGATTAGTGATTTACTTTTAAAGCTTTGTCGAGACGCAAGATCTCTTGTTCGTTTTTTGTTTCTTTTGTGCACCTTGACGGCGTCCATCTTTGGACTTTTCTGTTGCATTTGCGGACTGAAGCAGCCTGAGCCTTGACGGCAATCCCCTTTGCTTGGGCTTTGTGCTTGGCTGAGAGGTTGGATGATCCCCTGACAAGTCGTTTTTGACGGTCATTTCCGTAGCTTCCTTGCCTCTTGCTTGTTGGCGTCGGGCTCTTGACCTCAATTTCGCAGCTTCTGCTTGAGCTTTTTTTTTATTATTTTTTTTATATTTTTTTGAGAGCCCTTGCTCGAGCTTTTCTTCTTTTTTTTTTTTTGAAGCGCGTGAGGGCAAAGACAAGCCCCTGGCTTGGAAGTAGACATGGGTCAGTCGTTTGACGTTGAGTGACCTTCGGATGTCCTTTGATGTTGCCGCCGTTGTTTGACTTGGTCAAGGTGACGTTGGGGGCGTGCTCTTGGAAAGTGTGTAGTTTGATGGAGGTCTTGATCGACATTCAAACCACTACAAGAAATAACAACATTAGGGTCTGCCAAGTCCCGTCCCAAAAAGTCATTTTTCCGTCCCTAATACCTTTTAGGACGGTTTATAGGACGGGATTAGGGGGTCCTAATTAACATGCGTCCTAAATACAATGGGGACCCCCGTCACCGTCCCTATAGGTTTTTTAAGACGGTAAGTTGTCGTCCCTAATAATATTTATTATTAAATAAAATTTATTATTTATTTATTTTCCGGGAAAAAAATGGCAGGAAAAAAATTGGCGGGTTAATTTTGGAGGCAAAATATATATTTGGGACGAGTTTTTTGAGACGGCAAAGCCGACCCTAATAATATTTGCCGCCATAAACAAATATTGGCGGGTAATAATTAGGGACCTGATCCCCGTCCCAAATGTTATTTTGGAATAATTAAAATGTCGCCCAAAAATCAACATCTAAAATATGTATCATTCAATAACTCAATAATAACTGACAATATCTCCAAATTTACAAGATCCAAATACATAAATAAAATCACATAAACTCATGCATACGACAACACCAAAATCAAGTATATTAACCAAAGCTAATCAACTACATCATCCAAATAAAATCATTAATTAACCAAACAAAATTAGATTCTTTAGAAGTAGTTCGAATCTCCATTTGAAATAATTTGACTAAATAAGTTTCTAACTAGTTCTAATCATCTAAATTGCAAATGATGCAGTCAAACAAAGTATTTCCCAAAAAATTGCTTCTTCATCATATTGTTCCTTGATCGAGCTCTCCATGTAAATCAATATGCAACTATTAAGCAATGAAACCTGTAAAAAATAAAAATATTACATTAACGAAGAAATAACTAACCACAATGACATATCTGAATATATTTTTGAGCAAGTGACATATGAGTTAAAGAGACAATGGTGGTAAAGCTGAGCAATGATTGTGTTCGTGATCATGAACAATAAACATTGCAAGAAGTTTAAGAGCAAACATATACTCCGTCCGAAAACAAAACGAATGTCAAAAATATTTCAAAATGGTAACAAAACAGATCAAGCTCAGCACAGAGCCATGTTTCTGTGTAAGATTATCTTACACATAAACAAAAAATTGAAGCAGAGTATTCAGCTATCTAATATGCCAGTAACTAAGAACAAATTATATGCTCCTAAACAGGATTGGATTTTAAAAAATGCAAGCAGTTGGCCTGGCAATAGCATCATGTGATAAAATTGCAATTTCAACATTATTTGTTGTGCAGATAAAAGTGGATGTACATCCCAAAAAAAGGTTGATAATGATAAAGCATAATCAATGAAACCAAGGCCTATAGGTAGCGACTTGAGCATTCTACCATCTGTGACAGTAACATAAGGGCCTAGGCCGATAATGATAAAGCCAGCAGACTCAGGACCAATGACCACAGAGGGCATATGAATCTTGGTAAAAGTCGAATAAAAATTTGGAGAGGAAAGTACCACAGGAAGAGAAAAAAATATGTAAATGGAGAGCATGGTTACATATACGAGATTTGCTGAAGCCAATACCATATTTAGAATAAGATAGCCTACGAAATGAGTACGGCTGTTATTTGTAGTGATCATATATAGGATATGCAAGTTGATAAAAAAGCATTGAAGATTGAGGACCGTACAAGCACCCAACTCATAACCAAAAGGGATACTTACCCCGCAAATACATGTGCATACCCAACAAGTTATTTTTGGGGAATGTGTAGCAGGAGAGAGAAGCGTTGAAAATTGGGGAGGATCTTAGTTCCCACAGATGAGCATGCATATACCCAAAGGGTTCTTTTTTGGGGGAATAGGTAGTAGGAGAGAGAAGCGTTTGAAATTAGGGAGGATTTTAGTGCCCACAGCTCCCTTTCATTCAAATCCTCATTTTTCATTTCTCAATGATCATATATACGTGGTTGAGTAAATCAAAATTTTCTTTTCTTATGAAAAGAAAAGAGGTAACGACACTAGAAGCTAAATCCCTTTAAAATCACACTTAAACAAATGCCACCATTAAAAAAGAATCACTGTAAATTCCAAAATTCTTGGACAAATAGTTCCCGAATGCAGAGTATAATTTGTAGTTTATGAAAGGTTTAATGGAGCAGGCTACTTAGACCAAAACAAAGGGCCAAAACTTCTTCTGAACTATGTTCAGTTTACTCGTTGAACTGAGGTTAGTCTCCATTAACGAAATAATCAAACTAACCGTCCACACAGTCCACATTATAAGTGCTTAGTTCTATACCAGGAACATAAATATTCACTAGCTCATCTATAAGATTAGCTTCGTACGACACTCCCCTACAATGCATATTAAGCCATAATACTCCGTACTGTGGCTTTCACTTACACATGGATGGATAAACTAAAGGTGCATCATAAATCGAAAATACTGACAAGTTTTATGCAAAAACCATACTGTAAGTAAATCTTAGCAGGTTTAGTCGGACCAAAGACCATTTGTACCAGAGCTCTCATGCCATTTAAAGACCATTTCTAACAATCAAGAAATTGACTGTGTATTTAAAGTGTTGGGACAAGAGAATGGGCTACAAAACTGTTTCAAGCAGGTACAATTTGAGCAATTTATTATTATGTGGTAAAATATGCCTGGGTGAGGTGAACTGAACCCTACCCTCCTCTTCTTCTTGTCTATAAAGCTGCCTGCTTACAACAGATACAATATAGTGTATGTGGTCCATTGTTCCATCTTTGGCCATGCCTTCACTCTCTCTCTCTCTCTCAGTTTGTGAGTGTTATCAGTATCCAGCTGGAACTCTTCAAACTTGCTTGAGTAGGGTATATATATATTAATAAGGGGTTAAGTTGAATTTCAGATGGTGAAGAATTTCAGGCAATTGTTGGAATCCTGTCATGCTTTTCCACAGCTTTCTTGAACTTTCTTGATCTGCATTGTCAAGTTTAATACTCCCTCCGTCCCAGACCAAGGGTATATGGGGGGGATTTCACGCTTCTTAAGAAATTTTTTAAAAAATGAATAAAAGTTAAATGTGAGATAGGGAATAGTAATTAAATGTGTGGTAGGAAATATGAGAGATAATGTAAAAGTTAAATGTGTGGTAGGAAATAGAAGAGAGAATGTAAAAGTTAAAAATATTTAATAGGAGAGAGAATGAGTGGGAGGAATAGTAGTTAAATGTGTGGTAGGAAATAGGAGAGAGAATGTATAAGGATATAATGAATGGTTTTTTTGTAAATATATGAAGATGATAAGGGTATTAATATATTCAAAAACTTGCCTTTTTTGGAAATGAACCCTTGGTCTGGGACGTCCCAAAATGAAAAGATGAACCCTTGGTCTGGGACGGAGGGAGTATCATTTTATTCAAATGAATTTCGCGCGACACCATGGAAGTTCAAGAAAGCTGTGGGAAAACATGGCTTTTCAGGATTTATTTTATTTCGCCGCCTCGCCTGCAAGAGTCGTCGATCTGAGTGTGCAAGAACCTGGCAATGGTAATTTTCGATAACCTCATTTTCTTTTGAGTTTGAAATGTTTTGATGGAGTGAATTATTATTCTGCATAATTCATATATATAATTAATGCTACATTGAGCTAGTATTTATGATATATGTTAGCTAGGACATCTCCCTTTTCTATCGATAGGGACAAGGTTAATATGCTAATTAACTAGATAATGGACCATCATTTAGATGGTATGGGTAAGTTAGATAGTGTTCTGATGCATTAATATTGTTACTGTGCAATGCATGATCCAAGTGGGATGTTTATTCTCTAATCTCTTCATGCACTCATATTGAAGAAGCTTCATTACAGATATATGGCAATAACAATTTTTTGCAAATAAAAAATACTGAAGCCTAGCAGCATGATGAATCAGCAAAGAATTGATGCGGAGCAAATATGGCAGCAGAAATCATACAATCAATTTTTTCAATTCGATTATCAATGCTAGGCAAAAATAGAGAGAGAGGGGACGATTAACGAAAACCTGAGACTTGTAATAGGCGGCACGCTTGCTGATCTTATAAGCAAAAGAAAGATTCAACAGATAATTCGAGATGGTGATGGCTGGAAAATATAACAGAACAGAATGCTCAAAAATCTAACTTTAGCAAGAACAGATGCACTACAAGTACGATTCAAAGAATAGAACACTTCAAAATCGAACCTGAACTAGAGTTGCTCCTTTACTGTTGCAAGAATGGTCTGGAGAAAAAGGGATTTTCCTTCTAACTGCAGAATAAGAGAAGCAGCATCAAGCTTCTTCGTGAAAGAACATTGACCAAAATTCATTTATTTTAAATTCATACAAATAAGTACAGTAAAATAATGGAGCAAATCAGAGAGGAAACATGTGTGTGTGCAATTGATTATAAACCAATATAATGAAGATATTACTAATATACATCATCTCGTGTTAATCTCGTTGATTAGCACCCTGAGAATGTAAGGACTCTATGAAGTAAATTTTGGCCACTGGAGAAAAAAAAGTTGCTCAGCTGATCTTATAAGCAAAAGAAAGATTCAACAGATAATTCGAGATGGTGATGGCTGGAAAATATAACAGAACGGAATGCTCAAAAATCTAACTTTAGCAAGAACAGATGCACTACAAGTACGATTCAAAGAATAGCACTTCAAAATCGAACCTGAACTAGAGTTGCTCCTTTACTGTTGCAAGAATGGTCTGGAGAAAAAGGGATTTTCCTTCTAACTGCAGAATAAGAGAAGCAACATCAAGCTTCTTCGTGAAAGAACATTGACCAAAATCCATTTATTTTAAATTCATACAAATAAGTACAGTAAAATAATGGAGCAAATCAGAGAGGAAACATGTGTGTGCAATTGATTATAAACCAATATAATGAAGATATTACTAATATACATCATCTCGTGTTAATCTCGTTGATTAGCACCCTGAGAATGTAAGGACTCTATGAAGTAAATTTTGGCCACTGGAGAAAAAAAAGTTGCTCAGCTGATCTTATAAGCAAAAGAAAGATTCAACAGATAATTCGAGATGGTGATGGCTGGAAAATATAACAGAACAGAATGCTCAAAAATCTAACTTTAGCAAGAACAGATGCACTACAAGTACGATTCAAAGAATAGAACACTTCAAAATCGAACCTGAACTAGAGTTGCTCCTTTACTGTTGCAAGAATGGTCTGGAGAAAAAGGGATTTTCCTTCTAACTGCAGAATAAGAGAAGCAGCATCAAGCTTCTTCGTGAAAGAACATTGACCAAAATCCATTTATTTTAAATTCATACAAATAAGTACAGTAAAATAATGGAGCAAATCAGAGAGGAAACATGTGTGTGTGCAATTGATTATTTATTTTCCGAATCATTTTAAATCCCACGAACCTTCAAAGAAACAACCCATTATCATGGGTTGTGAGAAATATCAATCGATGGAGGATTCTACTGATCGTACCTGGGTTGGATAATCGACAAAACGTCGGAGGATACTTCTCGCCTAGAAATAAGAAAACCCAATTTTAGGTAACAATAATAGCAAATATCCCGATTATGCTTCAAAATTGAAGAATTGAACTAATAATATGAAGAATACACACTGAGATTGATCGCCGAACCGACGAACCGTGGTTGATTTTAGGGTTTACGCCGGTTGATTTGCAGAGGAAGAGAAAGAGAGGGAGTAGCGCCAAGCGTTGCAGAGGAGAACCGACGAACCGTGGTTGATTCTAGGGTTTACGCCGGTTGATTTGCAGAGGGAGAGAAAGAGAGGGAGTAGCGTGCAGCGTGCAAAGGAGATAGGCCAGGACTGGAAGAGGTGCAACTGCAAAGGGTTTTTCCTCGTTTGTTTTTTATTTTTTGTTTTTGTTTTTGTTTTTTTTTTTTTAGCGTACTTAGTAGTGAAAACCACCGTCCCGTTAGGCCCAACAGTGTTGGATGTCTTATTATTAAGTAGTTAATAGGGACAAGTAATTTATTTCGATCCAAAAAATGATGTTCCTAAAAATGATTTTTTTTGTAGTGAACTTTTGACTTTTTTGTGTGTTTTTAAACCGGACCAATTAAGGTTGCCTACGTTCCCCCGGACTAGAGGGCTCAGGTCTGCGTAGTTCGACACTACATGGAGTGCCAAGAGATGCACAATTGTTCTTCTTTAGGCGAAGTATCTTTGGAGTTTGCTTTCGTTGACTGGATTCATGAAGGGATTGCCGTCTAGGTGCATCGGCTTCATGGCACCTCAGGAGAAGATCTTTTGAGCCACGAAAGGGCCGATCCATGTTGGTTCCCATTTTCCCAGTGGGTTGGTTCGAGTGGGAGGCTTTTCTTTGAGTACCGAGTCGCGCTTCCACGATGTCTCGGGATTTGACTTTCTTGTCGAAAGCTCTAGCCATCCTGCTTTGGTAGGCTCGGACGTGTTCCATGGCCTTTAGTCGTCGCTCGTCTAGCGAGCCAATTCGTCGTGTCGGCCGGAGCCATTCGACTTCGTTGATGTCATTTTCCGGCGACTCGGAGTGAGGGAATTTCCAATTGATAGGGAGGGCCCTTCCATCCCGTATGTCGGGCGAATGGAGTTTCTCCCGTGGCCATTCGGCGATGTTCGGTAGCCCCAAAGTGCAAGAGTGTAGCTTCTCGGGCCAATCTCGTTCTCGGGTGGTCATCTTAGGATGATCCGTTCGAGGTCTTGTTCTTGCTTCTACGGCGCCATTTGTTTGTGGCGGTAGGGAAGACTTGTGGCGTGTGATCTTGAATTCGGCGGCGATGCATCGCATTCCCCTTCGAAGTGGGAGCCGTTGTCTGATATGACCTCGTTCGGGATGCCGTATCGACAGATGATGTTTCCCTGAGGAAATGTGCGACTTTCTTGGAGGTGAGCACCTTGTAAGACTTGGCTTCGACCCATTTGGTGAAGTAGTCGATGGCTACTAAGATGAACTCGTGGCCAGATTCTTTGCCGGTGGAGCGATTTTCCCGATGACGTGAATTCCCCAAGTGGCGAAGGGCCAGGGTGTAGTCATGCAGTAGAGGTCGTGAGGGGGTAGGTGATTGAGGTTGGAGAACCGTTGACACTTGTCGCAACTTCGGACAAAGTGGATGCAGTCTGCCTCCATGGAAATCCAGTAGTAGCCCATCCTGAGAATGATTTGCATCAGGGCTCTGGCGTTCATGTGGGGACCGCAAGCCCCATTGTGGACTTCGCTCATGAGCTTGTTTGCTTCTTCCTGGCTGATGCAGCGTAAGAGTGGTCCTTGGTAGCATTTTTTGTACAACATGTCCCCAAGGATGACGAAGTGGGAGGCGATGCGTTTTAGGGCCATGATGCTCTTGGCCTTGACTCCTTCCCTGTGTTGGCCTTCTTCGTTCATGAAGGCGGTTTCCCCATTCTTGAGGTATTGGAAGATCTGGTTGTACCATGGCTCATTGATGGGCTTGGAGTTACGGTTCGATCTCGCGGCGGTAGGCGGGAATTTCCTTTCGTCAGGCTTTGAAGGGCTTGATTGCTTTTCCCTCGGGGATTTCCACGAGTGAAGCGAGGTGGCTAAGGCGTCTGCAAACCGGTTTCGGTCTCTCGGCAAGTAGTGGAAGGTGACCTCTTCGAATTGTGTGATGAGGTCTTCCGTACGGGCGTGGTATTTTTGCAAGCACAGGGTCTATGGTTTTCCACTTATTGGAAACTTGGTTGATGATCAGTGAGTCCCCATAGACCTCGAGTTTACGGACATTCCTTTCGAGTGCGGCCTGTAGTCCGGCAGCGCAGGCTTCGTATTCGGCGGCATTGTTGGTTACCTCGAAATTGAGCTTTATGGCGATTGGGGTGTGTTCGTCCTTGGGATCGACCAAGAGCATACCGATGCCGTTTCCTCTTTTGTTGGCTGCTCCATCGAAGAACAGTTGCCACCGATTTTCGCCTTCGAGTGCGAAGATTCCTTCGTCTGGAAATTGTGGTTCAGGGCCTCGAGCCTCGTCGATTTGGAAGTCAGCCAGTTGTTCAACCATTGCTCGTCCCTTGATTGACTTTTGGTTCACGTACTTGATATCAAACTCCGCTAGGAAGAAAGACCATTTGGCGAGCCCCATTGACAGAGATGGTTTGTCGAAGAGGTATTTGACTGGGTCCATTTTGGAAACCAAGTGTACCGTGTGCGGCTTGCATGTAGTCTTAGTAATTTTCCTACAACCCATACGCAGTACGCGCAGGTTTTCTCGAGAGGCGAGTAGTTGAGTTCGGCCGCCTTGAAACTTTCGGCGATGAAGTAGATGGCGTTCTCAACTCGTGACTCTTTCTTTTCTTGACAGAGCATGGCTCCAACTGCGGTGTCGGTCACAGTTAGGTATAGCAACAGTGGTTTCTCCTCATGGGGAGGACAGAGAATTGGAGGACTCACAAGGTACGCCTTTATTTCTTCAAAGGCATCTTGGCATTCTGAGTTCCATTGACGTCGGCATTCTTCTTCATTAGTTTGAAGATTGGCTCGCATATGGAGGTCAATTGATTGACGAAGCGGCTGATATACTGCAGGCGGCCCATGAAGCTTTTCACCTCTGTTTGAGTTTGCGGTGGTCTCATTTCGATGATGGCCTTGATCTTTTGAGGATCAACCTCGATGCCTCGCTCGGTGACCATGTATCCCAAGACTTTGCCTCGGCTGACCCCAAATGTGCATTTGGCAGGGTTTAACCTCATCGAGTGTTTTCGGAGGCGATTGAAGAACTTTCTCAGGTCTGTGAGGTGTTGTCCGTACTGATCCCTTTGAGTGGACGATCATGTCATCGACGTATACTTCGATCTCTTTGTGGATCATGTCGTGGAAGAGGGCGGTTGCTGCCCGTTGATAGGTAGCCCCAGCGTTCTTTAGTCCGAACGGCATCACTGTGTAGCAGTAGGTTCCCCAGGGGGTTGTGAAGGCTATTTTTTCTTGATCTTCTTCGGCCATCTTGATTTGATTGTAGCCGGCAAACCCGTCCATGAAATACTTGACTTAGAAATTAGCTGTAGTGTCTACCAACATGTCGATGTTTGGTAGTGGAAAATCGTCCTTGGGACTTGCTTTGTTGAGATCTCGGAAGTCCACACAACAGCATACCTTTCCGTTGGCCTTGGTGACCGTGACTATGTTGGAGAGCCATGTGGGATACTCGATCACCCTGATGAAGCCGACGCGGAGCATCTTCTCGATGTCTTCCTTGACTTGTAAAGACCATTCTGGCTTGATTCGGCGTAGCTTTTGCTTGATGGGCTTAGCCTCGGGATTGAGGAATCGGTGTTCTACAATGTTTGGATCTAATCCGGGCATGTCTCGGTAAGACCAAGCGAACACGTCCACAAATTCTTTGAAAGCAGTGCGGTCGTGCGTCTTGCTGTGTGCGGTGAAGAAACTTTCGATTTGGCGTCTCTTTTGGCTCTTGGCGGTTCCCAAATTCACTTTGGTTAAAACCTCCTCGGCGGCTTGGGCCCGGTTTTCTCTCGTTTGACAACATTCTTAAAGATGTGCTTAATGTATTGTTCGTTTAATGTATACGCTTCTTTATCAAGTGAATCGTTATTAAGCTTGTTTGTGTGTTAGTTAATTTATCGGTTGTTAAAAGATGTAATGAGAGGATACTCGAAAAAGATCGAAGCATTCATTAAGAGCATACGGGGATACATTATTGGCAATGAGTTCGTAATCTTACGGCGTGAGGCCATGGATGACTCGAGAGACTCAAATTCAAAGATAATGGACTCGGGATGGGTTTTGACACTTTGGACTCTAGGACTCGAGGGTCGGACCAAGTTGTTCGATCATGTCTTTTTGCGGCGGTGGAGTGGGAGAAGGTGTCCCGGTTATTGAGTGGCAATGAGCTTGATAGGAGGCGGGGTTTGAAAGGCTTTGTGTCACCGTTCCCGATCATGGCTATCACGAGTTATCAGAAACAAAATCGATCAGGTCTGGCATCTCGATTTCTTCATTGAAGAGCAGGTGGAGTAGTGGCTCGTTCCAAGCTTCGTCTGCGGAGTCTTTTGTTCTTGTCTTGGGCATTGCTAGCTCGAATGCGGACTCATTCAACTTGTTGAAGGCAGGGGCATTGACAGAGAGTTTTTCGAGTTCTTACGCGAAGAGGGAGTTTTTCGAACCAAAATTTATTGTGAATAGTGGTGGTTGTGGGTCCCGGTAGAGGCGGTGTGTCGAGAAATGCTCTTCGGACGGGATTTGCCTTGAGGCCTCTGAATCTTGCAATGTTCTGTTGGAGCTTGTCCACAGTTATCGGCCAACTTTGTTTGGCGTTGATCGACTTTGTCCCCTTTTACGTGTCTTCATTCAAGCCGCCGGCCTTCTTTGTGAAGTACTTGGTCATGTCGAAGCCGTAAGGCGAAGATCGGAGGTTGTGTGCAAGCCTCTTTTGTTATACGCGGAGCGTTTCCGTGCGGCTCGTTTGTCTTCCGCAATGTCTTCGGGAGTAGGAATGTATCCCAAGCCGTGGAGGTATTCTCGCTTCTTTAATATTGATGATTTGTTGGGTACCACGATGGCGTTTTCCCAATCCGAGCCGCGGGATGTAGTTCATGTGCTTCATCATTTTCATCGGGGGAGGGATCTTGTCCCAAATCAAAGGCAGGTCTATGTAGCACACACAGGCCTTTGGGCTTTCGATGGTGAACCACTGTTAGCATCATGCCATCATCGTCGTGTTTGATCTCTAAAGAGCCCAGGGACGCCCGTTTGTGTCGGTCCGTTCGGTGACTATGCTATCACCGTAGATGATGGTTAGATCTATTCTTTGGACGAACTTTACACATTGATGGAGAGTGGATGCCACCCCATTGATGCAGTGTAGCCGGGCGTCCAAAATGGCGTGAATGTGATCGGGATGTCGATGACTTGGAAGTCGGTCGGGACCATTTGTTTTCCAAACCGCGGAGTTCAAGGTGGCATTCCCAGGCTGGACGGGACGTTGACTCGTATGCCTTGATTGCACGAGTTGAGGGCTTGAGTTAGGCTTTGCTTTGATCCACTAGCCAAATCCATCATTTTGGATGGCGGGACATTCATGGATGATCCCCTTCTACCAAGACTCGAGGAGAGACGGCGCTCGTCCGGTTGAAGCATTATGTAGAGAGGCTCATTGTGGTCGGCCCCAAATTTTGGGAGGTCGAGCTCAGTGAAGGTGATAATGTTGCTTTGTAATTAACGTTGCCGATCATGCCGAACGGCTTCATCGGGTGTCACGGTGATGGGAACCGTAGGCAGGCCGATTTCTTCCAACTTGAGTTTGTGCGGGTAAGATGAAGTGAGTAAAGACCGGAGCGAGATGTTAGCCTTAGTACGCTTGAGGCGAGGATTAAGAAGGGATCTTCACTTTTGGGTTAAGGTTTCGGCTTCTTTGGCGTAGGGCCCCTTTTCGGTTCGTGGCTCGGGTATGGGCGGCCTTTTGGCTCCGCCCGTGGAGGATTCGTCGGGATTTGATCGGAACGCGTTAGAACGTTCACCTGCGGCTTTCTTGCTTTGCTTGTCTCTCCCATTTACGTTAGGAGGGCCTTGATTGGCGTAGGGTCAGACTGCGCATTTCAATTCGTTCACCGTCATAGCTTTTATTGAAGCATCAATAGTGGCTTTGAGATCCTCCCAAGACAAGGGTTGAGGTATCTGAACCTTCGGGCCGTCGGTGGCGGTGCGGAGCTCGTCCCAGCTGATCATGGCGCGAGCGTTGCCGTGGCCTTGTGCGGAGCTAGGTGAGGAGATTTCTTTGGAGTAGATGACGTAGTAGTCAAATTTTCCCGATGGTTCCCAGGGTTCGGCCAGGTAAGTCACGGATTCGTATCTCTTCTTGAGTTTTTGTTGAGAAGAGGGTTTCTTCTTTCTTCGAGGACGGCCCTCGTTCATTTCATCTTGGAATTCCATTTCCAGGCAAAACACTGCTGTCCTTGAGCGTCCCACCGAGATGTGTTCGTTGTTCGGCGGTGGTAGGGACCTCGGGAGGCCGAATGGGCGTGCTTTCCCAGGGGGTCTTGTAGCTTTATGTCATAACTGTATGGCTCGTACGAGGGTAACAGGTTGACTTCTGGGAGACAATGAGAGACGTTAGCAGCTGCAGGAGCAGGAGTGACTTTGGAAGCCCCAGGTAGTTGGGTGGCTAATGTCCCGAAGTGGTGCATGGCACCTTCGATCTAGGCTTATTGTTCACCTTGGCGTTTCTCAATAGCCATGAGGACCTGCTAAACTTCTTCCAATGTTGGGAAATTTCTTGGGGGTAAGGTCCCATTCTCATCGTTGTTATCCAACGACTGGCCAGCGAGGAATTGACAATTTGTTCTGGTGACAGAGCTGGGAAGGAAGTTGGACCTTGCGGCTTTGACACTGGGAGACGGGTTCCGGGTACTCTCGATCACTCTCGTTAGTTTGGAGGGTGACGGGCAAGGTTTAGACACGGGAAGGCCTTTCGGGATAAGAGGGGGAAAGCTCATGTGGCATGCGGTTTCCGCTTCTTTTAATTTTTTATTATTATTTTTTGTTGTTTTAATTTACTTAAAACATGTTTTCTCAGAGTCCTAGGTAGGTTGGAAAAGATTGCTCTTCTTTTTCGCAACTATGCTAGATCCTGGGTCGATGGAGACCATACGTGCGGCTATAAGCCCTCGTTTTGCACACGTATTTCGACATCCCGGGGTGGGCGGCCACGGGCGAGAGTCCTATAGGGCAAGCGGTTTCCACCGGCCTAAAAGAAAAACCAGAACCTAAGGACCGAGCTGTCATGTTCGTTTTAATGCGTTAGCCATGTGAATAGTGAGCCGAGGCGGCACTTTGAGTCAAGATCGGGTCAAGAGTTCGGCATGACCTCTCTTTACCTTGCTTGCGCAAAGGAGGATGCGCCGTGACGTTAGGCGTTGGTTGGGTCCTATCGTCATGGGCGACGTATTAAAGGCTTGATGACATGGTGTCATGTGAGCGTGGATGTATATCAGGGACGGAACATCGTCTGGGTGTAGCTTCGGAAAATCAAGATCAGGTCAAGATTTTAGCATGACCTTTCATCGCTTTGCTTGCGCAAGGGATCTTGAGTTTCGAGCCTCGTCTCAGAAAATGGCCGGCATGGGATACGTATCCAGGCTTTGTATGACACGGACTGGGTAAATACCAACCGGGTCTGGACAGAGTGTGACTCAAGACTCAAACGTGCAGGGTTGACTCTTGGCTAGGATGGGATGTTTGGAATGATCCCGTGCGCGTCCGAGAGGCGTAGGAAGGCCAAACAAACTGCAACTGAGAGCACCCCGGGTTAAGGGTTGTAGTGTGCAGTGTATCCGAGACAACAGTGCGCGTAGCGTGCGGTGTAACCGAGGCAGCAATGTGAGTAGTGTGCGGTGTAGGCGGCGATGCGCGTAGTGTGCGGTCTCTAAAATTCTTTTACGAGTAAAACAAGTTTTGCAGAATTTTAAATGTATGCACAGATGTATATTGATGCATTTTTTTTTTGTATTTTTATTTTTTTTTGTAAAATAAAAAAAAGTAAAGCACATGCACACACACAAGGGGTAAAATGAAAGTTTGACCCTCATCATCGTTTTAAAAATCTTTTGTTTTGTTTAAAAGTTTTTAAAACAAAACATCCCCAGCGGAGTCGCCAACTAAAATTACCCGGGATCCGGCTCGCGCGCGGGGGCCCTGTGCATCTCGTATTTCATTGGCAATGAATCATTGCGTCGCGTTCGAGAAAGTCGTTCGGATCCGAGAGGCAGCGCGTTCGCGCCCCGGCATCTGGCTTATTCCGCTTTTTGCGTTAGTTGGGAGGTGTCTCGCCGTGTTTTTTGCTTGTAGAGTCGCCACGCCGTTTTTATTAAGCTCAAAACATTGAAAAAGGGCATCAGTTTAAAGATAAACTGTTTTTTTGTTGTGTGATGAGATTTTTGAGTTCGGAGGTCAGATGACTCCTCGGAAAGAGAATATTAGAATCTTAGAGCTCACCCGAGTCGCCTCGTAAAACGAGTCTTTCGAATACCCCTAATATTCTTTAACTGTTGTGTGTGTGTGTATGTGCTTTTAAAAATGCATGCTGTGGCTCGGATGTCTACATTGTCTGTTTGCTTTATTGAACTGTATTGAAATAGTGTAGGAAGGAAGCCTTATCAATGTTGGTTCGTATGTCGTCTTCGAGGAAATAGTGTTTGAGGTCGGAATAGTGTTCCGGTACGGACCGGGATTGCTTCGGAAAAGGGGTCGGTTGTCTGCGGACAGAGTTTCGGCGTGCGTTGGAATCGTTGGTTGGATTCGGGCAGAGGTTCGGCGTGTGTTGGAATCGTTGGTTGGATTCGGGCAGAGGTTCGGCGTGCGTTGGAATCGTTGGTTGGATTCGGGCAGAGGTTCGGCATGGTTTGGGATTGCCGGTTTGATTCGGGCAGAGGTTCGGCGTGGTTTGGGATTGCCGGTTTGACTCGGAAAGAGCCGAGATGCCTCGGGAAAGACCAGGCAAGGCCTCGGAGTACCACGAGGGGCCTCAGAGTACCTCGAGAGTGCCTCGGGGCAGCGCGGGAGCGTCGCGGGAGCGCTCGGGGAGGCTTCGGAGCACCGCAAGGGGGCTCGGAAGGCCTCGAAAGGATCCGAAAGGGGCCGGGAGTGCCCGAGAAGGGTCTTAGAGAACTGAAGGCTGGGGGAGAGGAGAGAAGAGGGAAATGTGTGTAAATGAGGGAGGGGGAGCCCTCTATTTATAGTGTAGGAAAACTGCAATAAGGTCCGTACGGACCTTGCAGGTAATCCAAAATTTTAGTTTTCCTCGATTTGAGGGAATCTGTGATAATTGAGAATATTCTGGAATGATGATGTCTCCTTTGTAAAGAGGTCCGTACGGACCAACTAGGCATGCAAAAAGGTCCGTACGGACCAACCATACATTCCAGTAATGATGTTCCCCGAGATTTGAGGGAATATTGTGGACTTTAAGGGGATTCAGTAATTATTAAAAACAAAGAGGTCCGTACGGACCTTATTTGCTTTTCCAATTTTCTGAAAATTCCCAAGAGGTCCTTTTGTCCCTTTTTATCCCAGAAAGGTTCCTTCCTTGGTTTGGCTGAGGGTTTTTGAGGGTTTTGAGTGCCAGAGGTCTTCGAGACTGCGTTTGTGAGTCTGCGGTGTTTCCCATGTGCTTGGAAGAGGGTGATCCAGATTGGGGTACTTACAGTCGGGCTGTATCACCTCGTGGGAGTACATGAGGAGGAAGTTCCTAGATCATTTCTCGACAGCTGGAGCCAGGAAGAAGACGGTCACTGACTTGAAAAATCTGACACAAGGCAAAACCGAGAGCTCCATGAGCTATTTCACTAAGTTCAAGGAGATGGTCGACCAGATTGAGGAGGACCTAACAGACAGGGAGGTAATAAACTGCTTTCGTAATGGGGTGTCCTCTCCTGATCTAGAGTACGAGCTGCAGGTCAGGAAGGTAAATACCAGGCAGGAACTATTTGAGAGGGCCTACGACGTGGCAATGGCCGAGGAAATGAAAGCAAAGAAGAAGGAAAAGGGTTCGAAGCAGCCCGAAGCTGGAGAATCCAACAAGGGCGACCAAACAAAGAATGGTAGCAACAACAAGAATCTGAAAAACAGAACAAGGGCGACTGAGAGAGTGCCTGAGACTTTTACCCCGT
Source organism: Adenophora triphylla var. japonica (assembly GCA_022495995.1). NCBI lineage: Eukaryota > Viridiplantae > Streptophyta > Magnoliopsida > Asterales > Campanulaceae > Adenophora > Adenophora triphylla. Next base: position 10,855 of record JAFEMH010005600.1, on the reverse strand, counting down.
TGACAGTAAGTCGCACTGAAATAATGAACTTTGTCGAGCTATGCCCAGCAGCCCCGATGAACCCAGAAAATAAGTTCAGAAGGGACAACAGTAAATATTGTGATTACCACAAAGATACGGGTCATACTACAGAAGAGTGCTTTAGTTTGAAGCATATTATTCAAAAGTGGGTCGACAATGGACGGCTCGACATGTATGTGAAGGGAGCTCGACCTAGTGGAGGCGAGCGAACTGCAGAAGGTGTAGTTCAGCCAAGGCAACCTCGGTTAAATTTGGGAGTTATCACCTAGCAAGCAAGCAACACAGCTTTGAAACAAAAGATTTTTCAGCTCAACAAAGCTCCTCACGTGCCACCTAGAAGCTACATCAGGGATGAAGTCATCAGTTTTTATCCGAACGAGCTAGCTACCAACTTGGCTGCAAGGGAGCAGGTTCTGGTAATTCCAGGTTTGATAGACGGTTGTACAACGAGCAGGATTCTGGTCGACAAGGGGCCTGCAAGGATATCCTCTTCTATGGAACTTTCAAGGAGATGGATTGACAAAGGAGAGATTGTCACCTTACGATGGTCGACTGGAGGGCTTCACCAATCATAGAGTGGATGCCAAGGGGCAGATCGAGCTGGAGGTCGACATTGGCCAACACCCTTTTAGGGTCTAAATAAGGTAACATTTATTGTTATTGATGTAGTAAGTGATTATGCTGCTATATTGGGTATTCCTGGCCAGGTCACACTTGGAATGGTGGCCTCTATCTCCCATCAGCCAGTTAAGTTCCCTACGTTAGCTGGAGTAGGCTGCGTCCTTGATCTTGTCCTTCGAACAAGGAAGAAGAGGGAGCTAGAAGTTAATACTCCTGAAGGGTACTTGAAGCTCTCAAAATCTGTCACCACAACTTCACGACTATCTACAATCACTTGTGTAGAAGAGGCGACCTATCACTCACATGACCATGTCATGACTGAGCCGACACGTCCCTCCCAAAACACTATGGTTGATTTAGATGCAGTTATAGTCAACCAGGTCATCATAGGCGAGCTACGCATTCAGATTGACCAAAACTCGGGGGCCACCAGTGATGAAATTGCAGCTGAGCTAGTTGACATGATTGTTGAAGAAGCTCCCCACTTGGGGGGCGAGGAAAGATAAAGGGTTCGTGAGAGTATTATTGAGACCCTACATTTCAGAGATGGTCCAGAGCTCGAACCAGTGGATGAGCTAGAAGCAGTGATAACCAATCTCTCCTATCCTGATCAAAAAATTCAAATTGGTAGACAGCTGTCAGCTAAGGAAAGAGCAGAGATTGTCGAACTATTGAAGGAAAGCAGTGATGTTTTTGCTTGGCATGTGGAATACATGAAAGGGATCAAGGAGAAGGTCGCTGTCCACAGGCTGTAAGTCAATTCGACCATGAAGTATAAGGAGTAGAAGCTGCGAAGTTTTGCTCGTGATAAAGAAGAAGCAATAAAACTTGAGGTACAAAAACTTTTAAGTGCAGGTATCATCAAGGAGACTACTCATACCACCTGGCTAGAAAATGTGGTGATGGTAAATAAATCTAATGGCAAATGGCGTATGTGCGTCGACTTCACCAACCTTAATCTGGCCTGCCCCAAGGATAGCTACCGACTGCCTCGGATCGACAAGCTGGTAGACTCTATAGCCGGGCATACTACTTTGAGCTTCCTCGATGCCTATTCGGGCTACCACCAGATCAAGATGCATAAGGATGACGTGGTGAAGACAGCCTTTCAAGCTGCTGGGGGTATCTACTGTTACAATATGATGTCGTTCGGCTTGAAGAATGCAGGAGCGACCTACCAGAGGATGGTCAACAAAGTCTTTTCCTTCCAAATTGGCCGAAACATGGAGGCCTACGTCGACGATATGGTCATCAAAACAAAGGACGAACATCACGTGGTCGACCTAAGGGAAACGTTCGCCAATTTGCGAGCAAACAACATGAAGCTCAATCCTAGCAAGTGCGTGTTTGGGGTAGCAGCAGGGAAGTTTCTGGGCTTTATGGTTTCTCAGCGAGGTATTGAAGCCAATACGGAAAAGATCAAGGCTCTGGTCGACATGAAGGAGCCTACCTGTATTAAGGAGATGCAGCGACTCAATGGTAGGTTGGCAGCCCTAGGTCGCTTTATGGCTAAGTCGGCAAAAAGGTCTCTCCCCTTCTTTAAATCTTTGAGGGGGACGAAAATTTTTGAGTGGACGGCCAAATGTTCTTCGTCGTTCCAGCAGCTTAAGGAGTATCTCGCCTCTTCACCATTATTAAGCAGCCCGGTTATGGGGGAGGCTTTGTTCGTTTATCTTTCTGTGGGCGACTAAGCTGTGGCCGCTGTTCTAGTTCGAGAAGAAGGAGGACTTCAGAAGCCCGTATATTATGTGAGCAAGGCCTTGTATGATGTGGAAGGCGGATATTATAATGTAGAGAAGGTGGCCTACGCCTTGGTCGTAGCCTCCAGGAAGTTGTGAGCCAATTTTCTGGCTCACCCTATTATCGTGCTAACTAATGCACCTCTGAGGAAGATCCTGCATAAGCCAGAAAGTTCAGGCCGATTACTCAACTGGTCAATTGCTCTCACAGAATTCGACATTGAGTATAGGCCTCAAAAGACGTTGAAAGCTCAATCATTGGCAGACTTCTTGGTCGAGCTTACGTTCACCAAGGAAGATAGCGAAGTGAGAGCACAGAAGGAGAATAGAAATGGAAAGGAGCCTGCAACTCAGCTCGCCGTAAGTTTGCCCGATGGTTGCTGGAAAGTCTACTCTGATGGGTCGGCAACAAAGAACGTTAGTGGGGACGGAATTGTTTTGGTCGAGCCAGAATTAGGGACAGTCTACGAAGAGGCTCTAAGATTCAAGTTTGAAGCGTCTAACAACCAGCACGAATATGAAGCTTTGGTCACAGCTATCGAGATGCAAAATGTTTTGGGACGACCAAGATTGTGGCTTATTGTGATTCTCAGTTGATAGTAAATCAAGTCAGAGGAGAGTATGAGGTGCTGAATCCCACCTTGGTCATATACTATGACCTAGTGAAGGAGCTGATCAAGGACTTGGAATTTTGGGAGATCCAAAGGGTTGGTCGAGATGATAACGAGTGGCGAGACCTACTGAAAAATTAGCTACGAAGCGGCGCTGTGAGCCCTATCTCTTACCTCGAGCATCCAGCTTATGAAAGGGTTCAGATTCAATGCCTGGAGGACACCACTAGAGTGTGGGTTTACACGAAGTGCTGGATCGAAGAAATATGAGCTTATCTAGAGAAAGGCGAGCTACCTACTGACGAGAAAGCAGCTCGAGCTATCAAGAAGAAAGCCCCGAGGTATGTCATTCATGGGGATGCATTGTTCAGGAGGTCCTTCACTAAGCCATTATTGAGGTGTGTTCACCCTCAAGAAGTTACTCAGTTAATGTATGAGGTGCATAGTGGAGTTTGTGGTGGACACCCGGGGGCCAGAACTTTGGCCGACAAGTTGATCACCTTGGGTTATTATTGGCCTCACATGAGAGCAGACGCTCACGACTTTGTTCAGGGGTACGACCAGTGCCAGAGATTTGCCGACCTACCCAGACTGCCTACAACCGAGCAAACTCCAGTGGTGGCAATTTGGCCTTTCGATATGTGGGGAGTCGATCTGATTGGTCCCTTCCCACCTGCCCGAGGAAATTGTAAGTATGTGATCATTGCTATTGATTACTTTACCAAGTGGGTTGAGGCCAAGCCATTAGCCAAGATTACTGAGGAAAACGCCATCAAATTTATTCATGATTTCATTTGGTGCCGTTTTGGGATTCCTCGAGCTATAGTGTCGGACAACGGGCTATAGTTCTCCACAGCCTTTGAAGAAGAAATGAATAAAGTAGGAGTCAAACATTGGTAGTCGTCATTCGCCTATCCTCAAGGTAACGGGCAAGCTGAAGCAGCGAACGAATTGGTCCTCTCTGCACGTAAGACATGTTTGGTTGGTTGACGAAGCAACTGGTTGGACGAACTTCCCATCGCTCTCTGGGCAGTCCGCACAACCACTCGGGGGCTCACGGGTGAAACCTCTTTCACTCTTGCATATAGATCAGAAGCCATGGCACCGACCGAGCTACAAGTCCCTACAGCAAGGGTAGTTTTCTTTGATCAAGAGCAGAATGACGTCAACAGGTTAATTGACTTAGATCTGCTCAACGTGAAGCGAGATACAACTCAGTTACAGATGGTCAATTATAAGCAGAAAACTACGAGTTACCACGATAAGAAAGTTAAGAGGAGATCGTTTTAAGTGGGTGACTATGTGCTACGAAAGATCGAGGTAAATGGAAGAAAAGCTCAGCAGAATAAGTTATCTCCCAACTGGGAAGGTCCCTATGTCGTCACTCGAGTTGTCAAAGAGGGAACTTATATGATCGATCACCCAGATGGCGAGGAATTGAAGCACACATGGCATGCTAGCCACCTTATCAAATACTACTTCTAGTTCAGATTTTAAATTTAAGTTTCAGTTTTAGCTTTAGTTTTCAGCTTGAGTTTAGTTCTGGTACTAGCTTTCCATTTTCTGTGTAATCATTCTACTACTTCAATAAAGTTGCAGTTCTATTCAACCAAGTTGTGTTACGTTTTCGCATCGTTCTAACAGGCTCGACTCTTAGTCAGCCTCGTTCCTTTAACAAGTCCGACTCTTAGTCGTCTTCGTTCTAACAGGCTCGACTCTTAGTCAGCCTCGTTCCTTTAACAAGGCCGACTCTTAGTCGACTTCGTTCTAACAGGCTCGACTCTTAGTCAGCCTCGTTCCTTTAACAAGTCCGACTCTTAGTCGACTTCGTTCTAACAGACTCGATTCTTAGTCATCCTCGTTCCTTTAATAAGTCCGACTCTTAGTCGACTTCATTCTAACAGGCTCGAATCTTAGTCATCCTCGTTCCTTTAACAACTCCGACTCTTAGTCGACTTCGTTTTAACGAGACTCGATTCTTAATCAATCTCGTTCACCCAACAAGGTCCAACTCAAAGACAAATCCTTTCCCAAAAAACATGCAAGTATTACGTCGATTTTGTTGCTAAAAACTAGTCCGACCAAAAGCTTGTGTCAATCTCGTCTATTACATCTATCTAGTTCGACATCCAAACAAGGATCCAAGTCGAGTGATTCAAGTAGAAAGTCAACTACGATTAAATAAAAGTCCCCCAAAGTGGGCCAGGACTTGAGCAAACAAAATGTTACGAGTTAAATGCCTCCCAAAATCTGGGCCAAGGCATAAATACATAAGCAAAAAAGGAGAAAATTGTTTTGGAATGTTGTTCATTACAACAACCAAGCAAATATCAAACGGATGGGTCGTCAGTCGCTTTGCCCTGCTGATCCTTGTCGGCCTCCTCATCTTCATCTTCATCTTCATCTTCATCCATATCTTCAGCATCCTGGATTTCTTGAAAAAGTACATTGAAGTTCCTTTCAGCTAGGGGAGGAGCGACTCACGGCTCACATCCATCTTCTTGGTCCTGCTAGGCAATAAATTCTAAGTCATTGTCAGTATAAGGGACTACAGAATGACCACCTCGAGCTGCAATGTCATACTTGTAACGATGTTGTTTTCCATTTTTCCCGAAAGATTTGTTGTTTTTCTTTTCTTTGAAAATCAATCGAAAAAAAATACGGAGTCGCCACGCCATTTTTATTTTAAGGGCCAAAACTTTGAAAAATGCCCGAGATAAGAGATTTGGGTTCGGAGGTCACGTTACACGCCGGGAAGAACGTTAGTGTTCACCCGGAATGCCTCGTAAAACGAGTCTTCCAAGCATTAAAAACCATTTGTGTGTGTATGTGTGTGTGTTTTGGCCAAAATAAGTTGAAACTGAGAAAACTAAAAATTGGGAACTCTTTATTAGACTTTGAACAAATCCCATGATTTTTGGTGTGATTTTTGGGTTGAGTTTTGATACTCAAAAGATTTTTTGAAGTTGAAAAACATTTCTGCCAGAATGAAAAAGGCAGTAGACACTTGATTTTAAAATGGGTTTAAGGGCTTAAAAATCTCATAATCTTGGGAAAGTACGAGAATGAAAGTTGTTCAAACACCTTAAATAAGGTTTCTGTAAAAGAACTTTCCCATTTGGAGATTATTTGTTGGACCAAAACCTTCTGGAAATCTCAGGTCTGAAATCTGGATTTCCAGAGACTGAGGAACTGACTTTTAAAAGAAAATTTTAAAAAGGGAGTTTTACTCACGTAAAAAATAAAGTAAAAATATTTCTGGAAATCTCTAGATGTTGGCTACAAAAAGTATTTTGTAGTCAACACCAAATTCCAAGTTTCTGTATGTCCAAAAAATTAGACCATGGACAGAGGTCTTAGAGAAAGGCTACTGGACAGCAACTTCCTCTTGAAGAAAAACATGATTTTAAAGGGGGTTTGGCATCCATGCTTGTCCCCATTTCCTTAGGCTTTTATTAGTAGTCACTAGACATTTTAGTGGTGATCTACTATATCAAGCCATCCTTAGGGTACATTAGGACTAAGCACTTCATTTGCTTGGGAAGGGGAATTTTATCCTTGAAAATGAAGATTTGATGTATGAAAATGATTTTTAGGGTTTTGAAAATGTGTTTGCAAGTAAGTAAAAACACTTTGAAAGTAATGTTGATCCTTGTAGAGGATCATCCATGGAGATGAACTTCCATGGTGATCCTCTTGGATCTAGGGTAAGAAGATGAACGAACTACATTTTGGAGTTTGAAAATGCATGCATGGATGAGAGAATTTTAGGGTGAGGAGAAGGAGGTTATACCTATCTTCTTTGTGTTTTGTGTTTGAATGGATTCAAGGCTTGAATGTGTTTAGGGTTTGAATGTGTTTAGGGTTTTTGATTAGAGTTGGTCAAAGAGAAAACAAGTAGATAACAATTAAGTCCTCTATGTTTTCTCTCTAATCCTCCTCCTAAGGGGTGATTTAAGCTTGGGTTAGTGTATGTATGAGAGTGATTTGAAAATGTTTTGAGTGAGTGGGATTTGGGAAAGATTCAAGAGAAAATGGTGGCAATTCAAGTGAATTCCCACTGTTTTCTCCCTATTTTTCACCAAGGTGCAGTTGTGAATTGTGTTGTTGCTTTTTATTTCTGTGACTGAAGGGTTCAATTTATAGGCCACTGGAATTACATACTCATCCGCGCGGACAAGTCTGAAGGCGTGCCTGGTGCATTAAATGCTGCTCCAGGCTTTGAACACAAGGAATATTTTTCAAATTAAGCAACCAGAAAATGTTCCAGCAGCTTCCATTTCGGGTTTTTGACCTTTCTTTTGCTTTTTTTGATTCTTTTCCATGCTTAACTCTAAATGGCAATCCCTAATCTACCCTCACTTTGTTAGAAATGTTAGAAATTGTTAGAAATATTAGAAATGTTAAAACTTTCGTTAATTTTCTAACGAAAATACTAACAACTCAAATTGGAGCACTTACAGTAGCCCCTCGGCGACGGTGCTTTCGAAGGAAGCGGGGTCGTCGATAAGAGTAAGGCTCCATATTTGGCAAGAGGTGACCAAAGTGGTCGAGTGGCTAAACCTAGCGATAGGCTACCTACGTATCCCGAATGGGAATCAAGCCGGCCGTAGTTCGGATCTTTGACCCTGGAATGACTATTTTGAGGCGTCAACCTGGTGAGCGAGTTAACGGTCGATTCTTTGAGAGAAACTTCTGGGGATAAGAGATGACCATTTTGGTCGATGGTGAAGTTGTATATCCGCTCTGTTTGGGGATAGGAATGACCATTTTCCGGTCTGATGGCTGGAGTTGTATATCCGCTCTGCTGGGGATAGGAATGACCATTTTTGGTCTGATGGCTGAACCTAATGATAGGCTACCTACTGTAAGTGCTCCAATTTGAGCTTGTTAGAATTTTCGTTAGAAAATTAACGAAAGTTATAACAATTTTAACAATTCCTAACAATCCTAACTTTTCTAACAAAGTGAGGGTAAAATGGGCATTGTTATTTAAGGTTAAACCTCAAAAAGAATCTTAAAAAGCAAAAACAAAAGAAGAAAACCATAAATAGAAATGATGGGAACAATAAACTGGCTGTTAATTTGAATTTTGAAAAAGATTATTCCCCTTGTCCAAAATTTGGGCATTTAATGAAACGATTACCACGCCGAGGGTCCTATCCGCGCGGACATGTTTGCAATTTCCAGAGGGCTATAAATTGAGCCCTCCAGTCACAAAAATAAAGAGGAACAACACATTTTGCACCGAACCTCTGGCGAAATATAGAGAGAAAACAGTGAGAATTCACTTGAATTGTCACCATTTTCTCTCCAATCTTTCCCAATTCATACTCATCCACTCACTCTCATATTAAAGCCCTAAACACTCATACACTCAAGCCAAAAACTCAAGAACACAAAGAAGATAGGTATAACCTCCCTCTTCTTACCCTAAATCTCTCATCATGCATGCATTTGCAAACTACAAAATGTAGTTCTTTCATCTTCTTGCTTTAGATCTAAGAAGATCACCATGGAAGACCATCTCCATGGATGATCTTCTACAAAGATCAACATTATTTTCAAGTTCTCTTACTTTCTTGCAAAGAAAACACATTTTCAAAACCCTAAAATCATTTTCAAGCACCAAATCTTGATTTTCAAAGGATAAAAATCCCCTTCCCAAGCAAATGAAGTGCTTAGTCCTAATGTACCCCAAGGATGGTTTGGTATAGTTGATTCACCACTAAAATGTCAAGTGATCACTAACCAAAACCTAGGGAAATGGGGACAAGCATGGATGCAAAACCCCCCTTTAAATCATATTTTCTTTCTTGAGAAGTTGCTGTCCAGTAGCAATTTTCTCAGACCTCAGTCCATGGTCTTAATTTTTGGACACAGAAACACTTGGAATTTGGTGTTGACTACAAAACACTTTTTGTAGCCAACATCCAGATCTTTCCAGACATATTTTTACTTTATTTTTTGGGTGAGTAAAACTCCTCTTTTCAAATTTTCTTTCAGAGGCTAGTTCATCAGCTTCCTGGAAATCCAGATACATATCTGAGATTTCCAGAAGGTTTTGACCCCTCAAATCTCCTCCAAAATGGAAAATTCCTTCCTTTGACACAGCTTATTTAAGGTTGTCTAGAGAAACTTTCATTCTCTAGAGTTTTGTATCCAGATTATTAAGGAAGTTTAGGACACACACCTATGAATACATTTCTGTAAAATCAAAGGTTCATCTGCTGCCCTTTTCATTCTGGCAGGAAACTGGCTTCCTCATAACTTCAAAAGGTCTTTTGAGTACCAAATCTCAATCCAAAAATCTTCCAAAAAATCCCATGGGGATCAGTTTAAGAGTCCTAAAAAGATATGCTCCCAATTTTTACTTTTCTGAGTTTCAACTTATTTTGGCATACAGCTAACACACACACACACACACACACAAATGATTTTCAGCTTGGAAGACTCGTTTCACTGAGGCGCGTCGAGTGCTACACTAACGTCCTTCCCGACGCGTAACATGAAACCTCAGAACCTAAATCTCTGATCTCGGGCTTTTTCAAAGTTTTGGCCCTCAAAATTAAAATAGGCGTGGCGAACTCCGTTTCGATTGATTTTTTCAAACAAACCCGGAAGGGTTCGAACAATTTTCGAGACACACGCATCCCATCACGGTGGCGACTCCGGCATTTGGGAAACTAGCTTTTCTAAAAAAAAATGATACTTGGTATATTGGTTACAGAAACCATTAGCTTCCCGTTATCGCCTCCCTAACACCGAGTCGAGGATAAATTGTGGTCCTAACAATCCCACGTACCGGTATCACCGTTTTTCAAAAAAAAAAAGCTTTTGAGGGTCAAGCTTAGATCCCGAAGCCGAAAATCATTTTTGTGTGTGTGTTGATTTTCTAGCGTTTTGCATGTTGTTTTGGCACTTCCGGAGAAAGTCAAAATTTTGAGTATCGGAATAATGTCCCTAAGCATGAAATTTTCGTACTTACGTGCTTATGTCTTATTAAATTTCAAAAAAAAAATTTCAAAAAAAAAAAGAAAATTTTCAAAAAAAAATCATGCATCATGCTTTTAAGACACATAAAAAAAAATCTCTATTTTACTCGAGAAAAAAGAATATGAGTTGCTTGCACACTACGCGCACGTGACCGTTACCTTTTACACACTACGTCCCAATGTAACCAGGAAAATCACTTGTACGCGGATTCCGTTGCAGGTCTTATTACGCCTCTCGGAATGAAAGCACGGGACTACCCAAACATCCACATGGAGCCTCGTGTCGACCATGTCCCAGCATCAAAGTGACACACTTTGTCAGAGACCAGGTTGGTTTAATTACGTAGTCTGTGTCATGCCACTGTCCGTGTATAGACCTTTCCTTTCCAAGCCTTTGTCGGCATGCAGAGCTCAATAATATCTTTCGGGGACCCTAATCGGTCGAAGTTCTGCCGGTTTTTCCGCCGCGAGACTTTGACCATGTCAATGGCCGGCGCCTTGTAACTTACGGCTATTGGCACAAATGTATCTCTGGCGGCTCGGCATTGTGGCCTTTGAGTCATCAAGGATTAATCCGAATTATTCCATATGCTAATTACGGCTTAAGCGGCGACAAGTCAAGAAATCAATCGTGGACATTTATCGATCAATCCATAGCAGAGCACCCCCGTCGAGCCACAGGACATGATCTTGACTTTTTGACGTCGGCTTTGTCCAAATAATTTACATCGAATGCTCGTTAAGACTCGATTACCGTCAGACTTTTAGGATCGTTTTCTTTCGGTCGGTGGGACAACACTTGCCCTATCGGACCCTCGCCGGGGCATCATCACTTTGGGAGTGCAGAAATACGGAGTGGAATACGAGG